>OX439380.1:20326595-20444840 GCA_949319315.1 Zelleria hepariella
AGACCACCCGGCCGCAGGCCGCGGTTTGTGCATCGCTAAGGGGCTATTATAGTTGAAAATGTCATGCGTTCTTCGACCAAACTGACCCTGAATTCAATGGTCGTCTAAACGAAACCGCCGCCACCGTTTAGTCGTCGGATAGGGGTCGCAATTGATGATTAACCATTCATATTTGGGGACTGTCACCGCGTGTCAAGTGACAACCGAGGCAATTGTGACCGTACAGTTTAATGTCAAAGGTCACTGAGGTTCAGGGGGTTTATTTTGCAAACAACTTAAGAAAACATTTATTAATGATAAAATACGCATTGCTTCTGAAAATTAAAAACCTATAGTAGGTAAACACTATGCCTTTGCATCTGCGTATTGAGATGATTTATACAGTGTCCAAATGCCTAGGCTTAACTATTTTTAGGACCTAAGAGTATCCTGCCCGTCCTCACTTACGGCTCCCAGACTTGGTCACTGACTGAAGAGCAAAAGTTCAGACTCAAGATTTGCCAGAGAGCAATGGAGCGCAGTATACTCGGCGTCAAGAGGGCGGATCATGTATGAAATAGCACACTGCGCTCCTAGACGCGCAAAGCCGGGGTAGGGGTCCAAACAGCGAAATTAATGTGCAGCTGGGCCGGACATATAAACCACATGCACCCGGATACAAAAAGTTCTAGATTCCAGATCCTAGAACCTACGAAATTAGTGGCACCTCACTGAAAATGCTACAAATTGTATAAGCTCTTCCATACATTAGGCCCATAGAATGGACTCTACGACTCAAATCAGAACATTGGGGGTGACAACACGGCACAAAATTGACGCCTCGCGTGCCTAGCCGCATGTCGAATGTTTTTTGTAAAATCCGCGCCATCACAGTAGAGTTAGCGACACGCTAGGATACCCTTTTTTGTTCGATTGACGCACTTACAACGCGCGCAATAAGAGCTACCATGGCTTTTAGACCCATTGAATTAGGGCTATTTTCCCGTGCTTTACGTTGGCAGGGGGGTTTATAATGATTGCTAATGACTTTCGTTGCACACGCTTGTAGTTTATGGCCTGTTCATTACAGTGAGTGTTGCGGTAGTGTATTACCAAGAACAGTCTGTGCAAAGGGCAGTGGCTCACCTCTACAAGACGCTCTATGAATCATACAATTTACTAAGGAAGTTCAGTTGTAAAATCTCAAATAACACTACAGAACTTCTTACGATAGGGCGTTGTCAAGGGCTGGCAAATTTTAAGTTATAGGTACATTTTTAATAAAAAGTAACCGTCATAAATCTCAATCCTGATGGTAGCATTTTTTTAAGACCTTAGAACGCAGAGTCAGCCTTTACCGTCAAAACAGCGGTTTCCATCAAGGTTTTCTAGATCAGATTCAGAGGGGTTAAAAGTAGCAAAGCGGAATCGAGCACAGTCGAGAGTTACGATTTATGAAAACCCATCTTCGCTTGGCTGGATTAAGGTCCTAATGGATTACAACATACGGTGTGGTTGATCCAATAGAAGGCAGCTAAGAATAGCACGAGCTCCGGACTATCCACCGGAGATTGACAGCGCTGGACGCACCCAATCATCACGACAGCTACCCGTGCATAGAAGCTGTCGCAAAGGTTATTCGCCCGGGATAGGGGGCGCCACTGTCGGTCTCGGTGTATGTCTGCCTCAGGACCCAGGGGGGCTAATTCTCGGGAATCTCGCATTCGACACATCTCGATGGAAAAATCTCATGTAATTTCGATCTCGACGCGAAAAAGGCTCAACATGACTCGAGTGGTCGGGTCATAATGAATTACTCGGTAGATGCGGCATGACACCCGAGGCCTGCACCGACTGCGAGTGTGGCGCCCCTCGCCAGACCATGCCACATCTGCTCTCGTGCCCAGGGTGCCCGAATACCTGCACCTGGAAGGACCTGTGGAAGGCCACACCAAGTGCCGTCGATGTGGCTACATACTGGTCCAAAGCAATATAGCAAGAAGCCAAGAACCATCGACACGAAAAGAACTGTAACACTGTAAGAACTGTATAAGCTACTGTAACAGCTTCGGAACCTTAATTGGGTAAAAGGTAGTGACCAAATCCACGAGTTACCTTTGAGTAACCGAAGTGAAAGCGGAGGTGGCTAGATAAACCGAAGATGGTCAACGACCAGCCGGGTAATTGGCGTATAATGTGCCCTTTTATTTCAAAACTATAACATTGGTTATGGGACCACTATAATAAAAACCATTTCCACGCATATCTCACAGATCCAACCCCAATTAACAACGACTGTATTTTAAAAGCATACTAAATCCATTCGTAATCGTAACTGAGATAAGTAAGATTTAACTCACTTACGCCTTGTACTCTTCTTTAAATCCCATCACTCCTCCGTGGACATTGGGGCCGACGCAAGGGCTTTGCATTTCTTTCCGTCCATGGCTAGGAAGGGCAAATTTGTTCCCTTCTCTTGCGCTGTAGTTCCCGCAAATCCCGCAGGATCTACCAGCGCTAGTCAGGTCACAATCTAACGCGTCTCCAGTGGATAATTAGGTCTGTCCTGCCTGCCGCGCTGGCCTTGGCAGCTCCGGGCGTTTAGACGTGACAGGTACGCGTGACGTCACGTGTTTAGGTCCCTGCATATGATTGAATGATGGGGTGGATGGTATTGTCACATTGTCACTTAATATAAGCTACAACAAATTGAAAAAAGTTATGTAGTCTGTACAAGTGTACATGTCCAACCAATTGGGCAAAGGCCTTCTCTCAGAGCACCACCACGCGTGCTTGCTTACACTTGCGACTTTGCGGGTTTTCGAGCGGGGCTTTGAACATGAATTTTCACGGTGCATCATCAAGTAAAGACATGAAGTTGACGTGTGAGAATTTGACAGGAAGCCTCTAATGTCAAAATGGGAAGCAATTTAGGAGTAGGAAGCTATAAAACTCGCGCCGCGCCGCCGAGGCGATGTTGCCTAGAGCCGTTTGTCTTGGGCGACCTTGGCCAAGTTTTATGTAACACGGGAAGATGATGCGTCTAAGGACTTGACCCAATCTGGGAACGGGCCCTGCTGATTCGACCCTTCTACGTAGTATTTAAGTAATTAATTTAGAATTTTCGTTTCTTGTTAATTTCAGATTTCCTGGCACTTTAGCTACGTTGCTGACGACTGTCCCATTGGAAAACCGTGTAAGCCGGCACTAGATGCTATAGAAATAATTCGTTAAGCCACAAGTTTATTTGGAGTTTAGTAAATTAGAAAGTTTACTCAAAAGCTTGGACAGAAGTAATGGGAACATTCTTGTAAACTTAGGGATAACTTTTAGGACCCGCACTATAAACACAATAGTTCTTTTCTTACGTGGCATAATCCATAGCTAGACCGACGTTGACCTTTTGGAAGTTTCTACCTAGAAAGGAAATAAGATCTAAGTTTGTGCTGTAGTTAGGTACTTTATATCTTATCCAGAACATGTAAAGAATCTGACTGTGAGGCATCGCGTCAGATCTTTGCAACAAAACTGGTAAATATTCCATCAATCAGGTTTGAATTGAAACCCCTTTGTGTGAAATAACAGACCATAGATACGGCATAACATGGTAAACGCGACCTGAGTACGAACGCCGACTTACTGCCACAAGGATCGAACAAAGCCATATAGATGTCCTATAACTCATCTACAATTGCCGTAAAAAGCACTACATTATTACCTAACTATTATGGTGCCCTCCGGCCTTCTAGAAACCGACGAATAAGGATTTCCTGGGGGCTAATTCTCGGGAATCTCGCATTTGACACATCTCGAAGAAAAATCTCATTTTGCGGCAAATGACACGTCTCCCATTCTGACGAAGTCATCCTCGACATAGGGCACGAAATTTCTGCGAAATGTTTGCCTTTTTCGCTTGACATGACTCGAGTGGTCGGGAGCAGTCTCGATGGAAATGACATGAGAATTTCCGTCGAGATGTGTCTAATGCGTGATTCTCGAGAATTATCCCCCTGTATGTTATCTCGGCGATACATCTCTTTGATGGCCTCGGCGAAAGCGATGAAATGAGCCCGTGTGTTGGCCGGAAGAAATGGATCGACTACCCGACTGATAAAGGGCCCTGTGGCGCCAAGGTCTCGATGGGAAGGAAAACACCATCAAGTTCGTATTGACGGAGGAACAAGCGAAGGCATTGCCGCGGGGCCTGAATCTGTAACGCAATTATGCCAAAATGGGCTCTAAGTTGTCGGCTTCAATTCTTCTTCTTCAACCTATAGCCACCCAATGCTGATAGTTAGGGAGGCGAGGTAGCTAAATGGCGTAATTCAACGGCGCCGTCGAGACCTATCAAAATCGAAAGATAAAATAATTTCGAAAAGAAAAGCTCGTGTGGCAAAAACCATTTTAGCGGTGGGTTTGGCGTGTACGGTTTTTCAAAAATGTAAAAAAAAAACAGTTACTTGGGCATTCTCGAGCGCGTCAGATATTCATACTACGTATGCCCCGAGTGCCTCTTATAACAACGGTATGCTAATCTGCCGGTTTGCGTGGTGGGGGTAGGCATATACAGTAGTCAAAAATGCAAAAAAAAAATTTACTCGAGCGCTTCAGATTTTCGGAAGGGGTGTTAAGTAGGCCCCAAGGAAGCTCCCTTTAAAAAAACTGACGATTTCGGCGTGACGATAAGTTACGATGAATTTATGGAAATGCAAAAAAAAAAAGTTTTTTTGAAATACTCGAGCGCGTCAGATTTTCATAGGGGAGGTTTATCTCGGTATCCTGAAAGCATATTTTTTTAATCTGACCAAAATGTTGGTGGGTTCTCTTAATCTGACCGAAAAAGTTTGAGTTTTTATGATGCTTCAAGTCAAAACGTTTTAACTTTGGACAAAAATGTAAAGAGACCTTTTTTGTGTAAAATGCAGATTTTGTATTTTTAGTAAGTTTTAGATTATATTCTTCAAAATAAAAAATAAAAAAATCGCGCTCGAGAATGCCGGATTAACGTTTTTTTTTTACAAGTTCGCGACCCTATAACTCGGCGGCGTCAAGGACTTATCGTCAGATTAGTTAAATTTAGTCTTTAAACACTAAAATCAACCCCCAATATCTTAATCTGACGCGCTCGAGTATTTCAGACTATCCATTTTTTTTTACTAATCTGATCGTCTATCCTAGGCGCGCGTCACTACATATAGAGCTAAATACTTTACAAGGTTGTTCTATTAGGTCTAAGGTATCTCTCATATCTTAAACTGCCACGCTCGAGTATTGCCGAAAATTCCCCTATTCGCCTCCCTAACTATGAGTGTAGGTCTCTTCCATTGCACTCCATTCTTAACAGTCTTGGGCTTTTCTCATCCAGTTTTGTCCTGCTACTCTGACCAGGTCGTCGGTCCATCTCATCGGTTGCCTGCCCACATATCTAAGACCTGTTCTGGGTCTCCACTCCAGTACCCTTTTAACCCATCTGTGGTCTTGTCTACGACATATTATAATATGGCCCGCCCACTTCCACTTTCTTCGGGCTATAACCTTGGCTATCTTAGTTAGTTTCGTTCTTCTCCGGATTTCTGTATTTCTAATTCGATATTGTCCTTCTACTAGGACGCCATCGACACGCCATTGTGCCAAACTTAAGCCCCTGAGCAACAACATTATCTAAACCGGTGCAACGTAGCTTTTACCGAATTGTCCAACAATCACATCCATCCAATTCCCACCGCTTCGTCCCCAGTTTGGATTCAGGGAATAATCCCCAAAACTTTTCGCATTTCATTTGGAATTTTAGAACATTACTAAATTCGTCAAAAGCGACGCTGTTAAAGTTTCAGGCGCTGTATTCTCTAGCCAGAGAATTTTACAACTGAAACTTACGTAAGCATTGCTTGTAGCGACGTCATGAGCTTAGTATCTCTTCTATGAACCAATAAAAATAAGTGTGACAGTGTAATCAACTCTAAGGCCTTTGCATCTACTTAATGAGATGATTTATGCAGCGTCTATTGGCACTTTCACTCACTCTAGATGGGTAAAGAGACCACTCGACGCTGCAGTGCCTGCGACATTGTTTTAGATGTAGTAGGGTTGCTCAGCACCTATACCATCCTGACAGCTTAGTCGGCCTAGCCCACAGGAAAGACAAGGTCAATACGTTTGGAGCCAACTAAGTCGCGAGTTTCCTCACGATTTTTTTCCTTTACCGTTAGGGAGTGTAATCAATAAAATTAAGTTATAGCTAAGTACGGGTAATCAGTATTATCGTTATAAGAGACATAAATACACGAGTATTGAACCGAAATACATAACGCCAGGTGTCACTGTACCTGCTACAGTAGCAGTATTTGCTCGAAAAGATAACAGTGTTGACTCAAACTCATCGCGGCTGGAAATTTTCCCCCATTATTTTACTAGAGGCGGTGGAAATCTCCGGCTTAGTCGGTTTTATAGTGATAACTAGCTTTTGCTTGCGACTTTGACCGCACAGACCGAGATACTTGCCTACATTTTTTCCTGTATCAATTTCAGCGTGGACGGCGGCGAACGATGTCGTGGGAAAACGGTAGTAATTTATAGCCTATGCTTTATTCTGGTTTGTAAGCTCTTCTCTTCTAAACTTCATCTACATCCATTAGCCGTTTCTTCAGCGTCAAAGAGTAAGAAGTAACCATATATCCAACCAAATATCTATACTTTTCGCGTTTATAATATTAGTGGTAGTGGGACTATTCGAATGGAAAAGGTATTTTGAACGCCGGACTTACTGTCGTGTCGGAGCAGTAAGCTGTTAATGGAGGGTCTACCTAAGTGAATGTCATCTCTTAGCTTAGGAAACATTTTGTGAAGTTGTAGCAAAACATCACTGTAAAAAGAAGATTTAGTCATGGCAGCCGTTTCGCTTGCACTTTCTAACATTTTTAATGATTGTAATAAAGGAAGAACCCTTTGCCCAGCAGTGGGCTCTACATATGGGTTGGATAGATCGACACAAACACACATACTTTATTTGTTAAATATGGGTTCATACAGATGTTATTATAAATTATGGGGTAAAGTCTCTCCATATTTTACCTTTTGGCGTACAAATATAATTGAATCAATAAATCTAAAAAAGTAAAAAAAAAAAATTAAAATCATATTAATAGATGAGTCAAATCGGTCAAGGGGTGACGGATAGGGGTTGTAAATTTAGATCGTGAGGTCTAAGTTCGGGGCAAACTACTACAGGGTGCACTCGAATTCTATAGCGGAACTTTAAGTAGGCTGTCTGTATACTGATCCATACAAACAACTTATTATAGGAGCGAAGGAGGAACTTGTACGGTCGGCCAGTCACAGATACCCCATGGCAGCTCTTACCGCGCGCGGCATAAAGGCGCCAATCGAACAAAAAGGGGTATCCTGGCGTGTGGGCGACTGTACTAATGGAGCGAAAAAAATATCCGCTGTTTCATACATTTTTCGCAGTACTGAGTCGACCTTTTGTATGGATCAGCTGATATTTTTTTCGTTGTAGTTTAATTTGCACCTTAGATAGAGCCACATGCCGATTCGCGAACACAATGCATCACACACCGCCTCGCGAGGAGTCACCTTGACACGATCGTATCGCCACTCGCGCGCAATCATCCAATTGCGCACCGGACAAGATGGCCGACGTTCGGGCGTCCTTCTGTTTCTGCTTCGTTGTGGCCTCAACACCTTTTTGGAGCTTTCGTGGGTATACAAGACGTTATTGAAAGAAAAACGTGAATTTAGGCCTCAAAAACATCATGTGGATGCCGCTACTGGATGCTAGCGAAGATGTAATATTATACTGGGTTCTTTGAAACTATTTTTACCCGACTGACCCAGAAGGAGGGTTATGTTTTTTGAGTGTATTTTAATAGTGGACTCGACATCGGTCTTCTTCTATATTCTACATAAGTACCATACATAAACTCTCAGATACCTTCCAAAAAGGATAGCCTGATCTTATCTGGAGTACAATGGATGTACCTAAAGCAGTATAAAGTTAGGAGTGAATTACCCTTAGCTTTCCGCGTACTATTGAGAATGTCTAGCAAAGCTAGGTAGGCATTTTTAGGCTTCCGTACCCGAAGGGTGCCAAACGGTACCCTATTACTCTGCCTACACTGTCTGTATGTTTTTCTAGTACAGCAAAGAATATTCTGATTCTAATTCTAGAGGATTAGTTCGCTGGTTGTAGGAGAAAAACAAGGAAAACCCGGTTTTGTCCTCCTACTGGGAACCTATCGACACGCCATTGCGTTACAGATCATCTTTTGCGGAGCCAACAAATCCGCAGTGTTTTCCTTCACCTTTAGAGTGTTTAGTAGGCACCACTATAGATTCACAAACGTAATTGCAAAAGTTACCTAATAGCGATGTAGGTAATAATGACTACGGAATTAAGAATGATTGTGGCCGACGTTCGTCAGACATAAAGAGGTATGACATCACTCACAAAGCACGCTTTGTCCTACACACCGTAGAGCGTGTATGCAAAAACGGATGAAGCCAAATGTACGATACGAATGAACGAACGAACGAAAAACATCTACCCAGGTTTCCACGACACGACCGAAGGCGTATGTACTGCGTCAGTTGTGCAATGACAGCGCTGTAATGCAATGGCGTGTCGATGGCGTCCTAGCAGAAGGACAAAACCGGCGTTTCCTCGTTTTTCTCTTACAACCACCGAACTAACACTCTAGAACTAGAATCAGAATTTTTTTTGCTCTACTATAAAAGGACGGACATTATTAATAAATCGTAATTGAAGCCGTCAACTGGGAGCCTATTTTGACACCAGAGTAGAATCAGCCTGCTAATGCAGCCTGAAGATAATAGGAAAGCCGGAGATTACAGCATTTGAGCATAGTTAGCCCCTTCTCATGGGAAAACGATCTGTGATTAAGCTATGTCAGTACTAGGCATTAATCTGTCTTCTTGTGAATCTGTATGCTTCTAGGGTTTCTCAGCGCTGTAAATTTTGGCGACTTTGTCGATTTCTGATTAAAGCGATGGATAATTTAAAAAAATCTCGAAGCGGGGTTTGAAACCGCGACCTTTAGCTGATCGTGCCAGCATTCTTCCAACTGAGTAACTCTGTGTAAATCGTCTAATATGTAGATGCAAAGGCTCAGTTGCTTCCATCCAAATAGAGTCAGCTAACATTACTCAAGAGGCTGTATATGTGCTAAGCTAAATTTGACAGCCGTATTCCGGTTCTTCTATGGCCACGCCTTTGGGTGCCATCTATGAAATACTTTTCGAAAATCCATCTAACTTTATAAATCGCTCGCAATGTGGTCACTCCATCCATCTTAATTGGATATCGTGTCTAGACGCTTCATAAACATAAAGGTTTTCCTGTAATGAATATTATATCAGCGAAGAGTTCAAAAAACACTTACACAAGAGGCAGATAGTGGGTACGCTGCAAGCAACTTCAAAAGTCATAAAATGTGTTCGGTTTCCGTTCTTATGAACCTGTTCATAAGAGCTGTCTGTTACGATGCCAGCCAACCTTTACCATATCAAAGATATTCAATATAAACAGTACAAGCTGTTTTATCTTTGGGCAAACACTTTTATTTGTCCCGCCCACAGATACCTACTGGGAGTAAAATCAATAAGGAGGCGCTTTGGAGACTCACAGCGCCATCTGTTGCGGAGTAGCGGAACTAATAATAATAATAATTGAGCTTGCTTTTAAATATTGTTCTCCATTAAAATTTAATGTTTTCTTAACATTCTAATTATGCAAAAAAAAAAAAACCTATAGTGGCACCAATTTTACTGCAACTGGCCGCTTTAAAAATAATGTTGAAAAACAATTTGGCGTCATTAACCGAATTTGATAAAGGTTTAAAAAATTCTTGCTCCATTATTATTGCTTTAGTTTTGAAATTGAATCGTTCATTCAAAATAACCGATTTGATTAATCAAATTAGTTCCACAGAAACGGCGCTAGTGTCGTTTTTTTGAGGCATTTCACGGATACAGTAACGTATATTTTAATTAAACATGTTACCTAAAACTTATTATAACTTGATCAATGATAAAGGGCAAACGCATCTATAAAATATCCCCAGGGGATAAAAAGCGGAGATTTCTAATTCACGGCACGATTCTCAAGTTTAATGGAGTGATTTCGCATTAATTAAAGTAAGTGCTTTAAAAAAAGATCGCCCTCAGGGAATACTTCTCTTTTATTTAGTTGGAAAAATGGGAGGTCAATATCAGGAAAAAGCTTCATCTTTAAAATAAGCACCGTCAATATTCGAATTATTAAATAGCAAAATAATATTGTTCATTTCAATAACAGCTATTTTCCTGCAAATATTTTCGTTTTTTTTTAATGTCACTGTCTCATCGGGAAGTTGCTTGTAAAAGTTTGTTTTAGTTGTAGTTATTGTAGAGCTCAACCCTTTCACGCACAAAGTTTGTTATAGTTGTAGTTATTGTAGAGCTTAAAGTCGATTGAACATTTTATGACAACTTGACAAGAAAGCGAGGTAATAAAAATGTCATAAGAAAATATCTTCGAGCTTTTTGTGGTGGTTCTTATCTTATGTCTCACGTCAATCGAACAAAAATGGGTATCCTAGTGTGTAGCTGACTGTACTACGCTGCTAAGTACGGTCGGCCACAGTCGCAGATACCCCATGGTAGCTCTTACCGTGCGCGGCATAAGGGCGCCAATCGAACAAAAAGGGGTATCTGAGACTGTGGCCGACTGTACAGCCAAAAGCATTTTGCAGATCTTCTCTTAAATTAAAAGAGAAAATAGCTGTCCTATTGCTGACTAATTTATTCCATCAGGCTCTTCAATACGGCCAAAAACAACAACAAAAATCGGACCAAAGTGATTCGGGTGGGTGAGATTAGTCTCAGCGGGATAGTGAGGCGTACGCAGGTATCTAATGCATACCTAGATCCGTGTCAGTAATCAAACAGGGGCCTTAGCCTTTAACGCAATGGTGCCAAAATGGGGTCCCAGTTGACGGCTTCAATTAGGTACGCTTTTTTAATGCTGTCGGTGCATTTAATGTTTTTGTATTACAGCAAAGATTATTATGATTCTTATTCTAGCCTAGAGGATTAGTTCGCTGGTTGTAGGAGAAAAACGAGGAAACTCGGTTTTGTCCTTCTCCTGGGACGCCGTCAATACGCCATTGCGTTACAGGCTAATAATGCCAACCCAGTACACAGACAGAGAGGTCGACCGCAACATGCCGCCTCATCTCGGCTCTGATTTCCTACCTACGGGCCCTTATTCTGAGTTGATCGTTAAGGTTGGACGATAGAAAGGTGGCGAAAAATACAAAATTTTCAGTTTTTGTTTTTTTTGTAGCTAAACTGAGCTATTTTTGTTCAGCGATTAACATAGTATTCTTTTCATTAAATTATTTTACTCAAAAAAGCTCGTAATGTGGTCATTAATTCGACAACCTTGTTTGAGCAAAGACGGACTTGCAGGCTTCTATGATTAGGCGCCAGAAAAGTTGTATGGAATTTCATTAATGTCGTGTTTTGCGGCCAGAAAAAGTGTATGAAAATCCATTAATGTCGAGTTTGGTTTCAAAAATAGAATTAAAAAATCAGGCACAAAAAGTATTTATTCAGAATTTGGCTGTTTGGGTGCTGGCAGTCTACAAATTGCTTGGAAAAAAAAAGCGCGGCCATATTGTTTTCGCCGCTTCGCGCGTTGTTCGAAGTGATTTTTTCTGTGCGTGCAATTTTTGTTGTAAATAAAAGTGAACTTTTTATAAAAAGTAAGCGAAATTAGATATTTTAAAGGTACCTATTGCCACCGAAGTCAAAGGAAAAATACAAGTTCATCTACGAAAAGTTTGCGGAATAGAAAATCAACAGAAAGTAAACTACGACAAAAGGTAAGCAGGATCTATTTAAATTACTCGCATTGGTTGAGTAAAGCACTATACAAGCCTTGGTCTGCAATGAGTGCGCTTCTGGCCACGCTATGATGGCCTCCAGCTTAGCTTAGCTACGCTCTCGGCCCTCAAGCTTGGTCATCATTGCAGCCCTTGCTGTCCGCGCTATAAAGGCCTCGACCTTCGGTCTCGGCCTTCATTTCAGCTTGTCCATCAAGGGCTGCGATGCTGACCGCACTGTGAGGGCCTTGAGCTGCGCTGCGCTCTGTCGGCCATCAAAAGCGCGCCAGAAACGCACCCATTGAAGACCGCGGCAGTAATGTACTAGTAAACAACAGAACAACATTAATTCAGCCGATTGTGTGTTCTGGTCATAAACTAGTTTTTATAGGCAGTGCCACTGCTTTGTCGACCAGAACACATAATAATCGGCTTGAATTGTGAAAATTTTGATTTTCCCGCCACGCTAGCTCTCGATAGCTTCCTCTCCGAGGCAGAAACATAGACACTCACAAAGCAGAACGTGCACCAAATGATTCGTTTTTAAAGCACAAATTCAAAGCAGTTCATAGATGGTGCTTACAGGCGTGGCCATAGAAGAACCGGAACGCGACTGTCAAAATTATACTGTGCTAACATCGATAAATCGATGTGTGTTAAGCGAAATATTAGGCGAGGTGTGAATAAATAATTTCTAGAATCCAACAAAAAAACGCTGTAAACAGGAGTAAAACAATCAAAACGCAACGGGAATTTAACCTGAGGATTCAACCGGTACCTAAATAACTAGCACTATAGTGGTACAGTCGGCAACACGCTAGGATACCCCTTGTCGTTCGATTGACGCCCTTGTGTCGCGCGCGGCAACAGCTGCCATGGGGTATCTGTGGCTGTGGCCGACCGTACAAGTTAATAGTAATGTTATCGAGTGTCTCCGAATTGCCCCCTTACCTATTGTAAGGTATCCTCTACTATAGACGCAGATACGTATAGGTAAACTTTATCCCTAACGAGTTGGCATTGGCATATACCTCCTAGACTGAACCTAACCTTTTTTTGTTCTTGTTTCTCCGTCCTATTCTACGTTATTCTGTTGTACCAATTAGATTTTCTGGGAACGTTATTTGATTCGGTTTAAGAAGCGAAGCAGAAGTTTGATTATAAATTTTATAAAATATATGGGTCGTATGTTTTGATGTTAGAAAATGAAATTAAAATAGTAGCGGATTTTTAACATGGCTACCCACAACAAACACAACACAAATTGTATCAAAATTCACATCATAAGTGCCAATTTGTATCATTTCGTATTTTGAAGCCACTAAAGTGTAACAACGAATGAATAAAATCTAAGTCGCAGTCGGAACTTAAGAATACGGTGGCACTGGTCTCTATTCTCAAAAAAATCCACTCAACCGTCGAGCGTCAAAACACTCTAAAATAGCCCTTATTAAAATGAACAATATTGAAATATTTGCAGTGGTTATTTAAGGCGCTGGGCATAGTGAATTAGCCCGCGCGCAAAAAAAATGCACAAAAACGATTCCTGTATCAAATACACTAAAAAAATCGAAAATGTTCACATATCAAACCCTAGAATTAGGTGAGAGCTATCTAAAACAGCCAGTTTTGTGTTGATACCCATTACAGATTGCAAGATATTTTGTTTGAAAAAAAGTGCGCCGCCTATTTTTTTTCATCAAAAATATCTTCAAAACGTTTATGAATGTCAACACGAAACTGGCTGTTTTAGATAGGTCTCACCTAATTCTAGGGTTTGATATGTGAAAAATTTCGATTTTTTTTTTGTGTATTTAAGACAGGACTCGATTTTGTGCATTTTTCTTGGCGCGCGGGCTATTCACTATGTACAGCGCCTTAAAAGAATACAGGAGCAGAACCACTAGCGACGCCCAGCGTCGAGTAGCGGAACTATGTAGGTACAACATAAACAAGGAAAGTGCAGCATATTAATTTGAGCTTGAATTCATTGCATGTTGCTTTTGAAGAAATTAAAATGAATCGTTTTGTTATAGCATTTTCCAGAGGATATTAAAATTGTTATATTGAGGAAATTTAAATGAATCGTTTTTTATACCATTGAGGCGACGACTGTCAAGGCACACAAGCGTCGCCATAAAAAAAAGCGCTTTTTGCTCAAAAACGAGCCGACAAATGAGAATCCTTAGGCTTAACTATTTTAAGTACTTACCTAAGGCCTAGATTCCAGAACCTACGAATAAATTCCGCACAAGTGTGAAAAGTTACCGTTTTTTTCGTCATCATACCCAACCCAACAACAAACTAATCTCAGACTTGAGGCCTTAGTATGGCCACGGGTTGTCTTAACTTTGGAACACAAGCACAACAGACGCCGGCGACGCCCGCTTACGTCAGATGACGTCACCGCGGAAGCGAAGGACGTGCGCCGGCGCAGGTGACTAACCCGCCGCCGGTCGCGTGGGCCGCGCCGGCGGTTCCTAAACTTTATTATAGCATAGGGATCTACCGCATACGCATAGATAGAATACTCTTTATTGTAAGTAAGTAAGTGACTCTTTATTGCACAATACAAAACGTTTTACAAATAAACATTTCAAAATAACAGTACAAATGGCGGTCTTATCGCTAAAAGATTTATTCCATAACCTAACCTTTAACTGGAAAACGTCCACAAAAATAAACATTCCACGTCAAAAATAAACAAGGGACGTCCCAAACAAAGCCACGTGCCAACCCAGATTGGCTTCAGAGTTCAGAAACAGGTGAGATTTATCAGAAAACATCTATTTCAGTCAGAGAATAAGCCGAACGACATTGGCTGGGTCAAAGGTAAATCGCAAACGAAATGGTCGCCTAGAGCTCAGGGTGACGAAGTCAACAAAAACTTACTACCTACCTATCAATCAATATTTTACTACCTATTGTTAAATAAGCTAAGTTTATCTATAGACGTAAGGAGGAATGTGCAACATCCATACACACCATGCGGTTTAAGGGTGTAAAAAAACTATGTTTAGTTAATATTTTAAGAATATTTTTTAAAAAATCACACCACTTACCCAAGTCGAGCTTTTCCGTCTTGCCTTAATGACACTCCTGGCTATTGTCACATGCAACTTGTCACAGAGACAGCAAAACGGTCGTGTCAACCGGCACTTTGGGACGCACATTCGACACGCGAGAAATGTCTACTGGGGCCCGAGTCTGTAACGCAATGGAGCCAAAATCGGATGCTGTTGGTCCTTTTAATGTTTTTGTAGAACAGCAAAGAATATTCTGATTCAAATTCTAGAGGATTAGTTCGCTGGTTGCAGGAGAAAAATGAGGAAACGCCATCGACACGTTGACAGACTTAAGCCCCTGTGCTCTTTACTGTAACTCCAGCGCCTCTATTCTCTAAAAATCCACTCACGAGTCAATCGTCAAAAGCAGTATATTTTCTGCAAGAGCTATTTTCCTACTGTATTGAAAGAAACAATTTTTTTTACATTTAATATTTATTTTAGAGGTCACAGGGGCTGGTAGTATCCTAAAAAATAACTATCCACGAATCGCCAAACTGGAGGAAGAGTTTCACAAACCACACGTAATTTTATTTGGTTCTGAGCGCGATTCGATTTGATAAACAGCGACCACAGCTGCTGTAAGGTCGCAGTATTAGTTTTGTCATCAAATCTAACCGTGATTAGTCCCCTTTCGAGTAAAATTCACGAATAATATCGTCGCGTTTTCACTGTTTACACATTACTAAAGGCGAACTGTGTGACAGAACCACAATCAACAGTCAACACTCTTTTTAGAAGATCCATCTGGTGGCCTATAGTTTCGAACTTATTAGTTGGATAAATAGGCCATCGAATGTGAAATAGATCGGTCATTCGATTATGAGAGCCAAAATTTTGACGACGCACGAAGAAGGTGTGCATAAGGTCTAGTATTCAGTTGGGAGTGCAAAGTGTGACGCTTTCGACACGAGAGAGATATACAGGGCAATTTGCAAATAGCTTTATTCCTCAGACACCAACTTCTAAATTAAAAATACAAGTGTACAATGCAGGAAGGAGTGTAGTTAAAAATGCCTTCAACTATTCCGAAGGGGTCAATAGAGGCTTTACTTAAATCATTGTACTTATTTGCATAAGGTTAGGTTAGGTTATCGTATGACGTAGTGGCCACCCCACTAAAGAAGGAAAGAATAAAGAATAGTCATGTATGGAGGAATACAAACTAAGCAAAAAAAAAAAAAGACTATTTGGCTTGATAAGTTAAAAGCTTATTTGGTACCGTAGGTCATATGGTCAAGCAAGACTAAATAAGTGCTCTTATGTTTTTTCTCGTACACGAAACCCGAGCGTGGTGGTGGAAAATTGCGACACAAAGCTTTTATTTGACCTAAAGAGAAAATCGCGAGAAAACCTACATTTTAACGTGACAAGCTCGTCGCACTAATCTGGGGCTAAATTGTACAAAGTGGAAGATTAAACTCTTAGAAAAAAAGCCGAGAATCGAAAGAAAAAGACTACGGTGAGATTCCTCAAGTGAAATGGGAATTGCTTTCCTTTGACTTCGCAGAAATTGACGGAAAGTAATTAAATGAGACGTCATCTTGCTTCACTCAATCGGTCTGTAAAATGTCTGAAATGAATTAAGACCAGTTTCTGCTGTTATGAACGAGCAAGCGACGAAGAGAGACAAGTTCTCAGTCTACTGGAACAATCCGGCGCTTGTATGTATGTATGAATGTTCGTTCAACGGTACCTAACTTTAATAAAGGTCGAATCGTCATGTTTGGTAGGCGGGTAAATGAAATTAAATGAATGTTTAAGTTCGAACATGAACCAAATCGGTCGAAGGGTTGCCGAGATATGGGATTGTACACTGTACAGTTTAAATGCAAGGCCCGCACGCATGCGCTTTTACTAGTAATTATCATACTATTAAAAGCATAGTCGTCACTTTCTCACTCAAATGCACCCCGAGCTAAAATAATCACCCTTCCATCAATGCAACTAATCATTTCAGTACCTAAGTACAAAACTAGGGGAGGCCTATGCGTCATCGTTGCGTGAAACAGGTCTGAAGTACTTACGCGTTTTATGTTTCTCCAACGCTTCTAGTTTTCTACGCGCTACATGTCGGTGTATGTGGTGTGTATCATGTACAGTCAGCCACACGCTAGGATACCCCTTTTTGTTCGATTGGCGCCCTTATGCCGCGCGCGCTAAAGTAAGAGCTACCATGGGGTATCATCGACTGTGGCCGACCGTACTAGGGCGCCATAAGCCAGGCACTATTTTACGTATCAGTTTAACTTTTTTATTTATATCCTGCCCTTTTAATTCGCTCACTACTTAATAGGGATGTTGTCCCTCACCTGTGAGGGTAAACATCGTGAAGAAACCGTTTTGACGTATTGACTTGTCTTTCCTGTGATCTAGGCCGACTAAGCTGTCAGGATTCAGGATGGTACAGGTGCTGCTGGGCACTCCATCCAAAACAATGTCTCAGGCACTGCAGCGCCGAGTTGTCTCTTCACCCATCTAGTGTGAGTGAAGGTGCCACTGGACGCTGTATAAATCATCTCATTGCGTAGATGCAAAGGCCTGAGTTAATAGGGAAAATCAAAAGTATACGTAATTTTGTTTTACCTCTGCTATGTTCTAGTTCTGTTCAATAAGCATTCAGAGTATTTTTGCTGTGCTGAGGAGGTCCTTGAAATGTTGTTTCAGATAGTCAGAGCATTGAATTGAGGTATTCATGGCTAGCCTAAAAGCTGTGGTTGCGTCTGTCTCCGGTTCATGAGAAGTGAAGTGAACACGGAGAGGCCATTATAGGTGTTAACGATGATGATGATGATGATCCTAACAAGGTAAGTGCTGAGGTTCCTATTTGTTCTGTGAACAGAACTAATGGTTAAAAAAAATCCCAGTAGTTCTGCCGACACTACTCAACAGAACAGGGCCCTTAGCCTGTAACACAATGGTGCCAAAATGGGCTGTCAGGTGACGACTTCAATTACGATTTGCTAACGCTGTCTGTCCTTTTAATGTTTTTGTAGTACAGCAAAGAATATTTTGATTCTAATTCTAGAGGATTAGTTCTCTGGTTGTAGGAGAAAAACGAGGAGAGCCCGGTTTTGTCCTTCTGCCGGGATGCCATTGACCCGCCATTGCGTTACAGGCTAAGGGCCCAGGTGAGAATAGAGGGTTCGGTAAACCCTTGAAATGGACGTAGCGATTTGAGTTTCGTGGCTGATGTGCAAATAACCTAACATAACCCCCCTATAAAATCGTAAACTGTCAGTTATTTTTGCTGACGGTACCAGGGCGCCATAAACTGCTAAAGACAGACTTGCGCGTCAGAGAGTGCGTCGAGTCGAGGTGACAGCTTTCTCCGATTACTATGGGTGGCGTTTCTTGCGGTCCTAGTACATCAATTTACTTACACACTCGGACATGCATTAATCCCAAAAAGTAGAAGAGTATACAACAATCAGTAAGGATACACCTACTCAATGAATATGCTACAGTTGTAAACCAATCCCAGGATTGATAAATCAGTGCCTTGATTACATATATTTTAGTGATCGTGCCAGCACAGATCCCTTGCGAAAATCTCTTCGCTCTTCTAACTTTGTTCTTCCTTAGATATTCTTTGAAATCTTCATTAATTTTCTTGACATAGAAAGATAACTCCGGGATTTATTCGTAGGTCCTAGGATCTGAAATCTAGGCCTTAGGTGCTAAAAATAGTTAAGCATAGGGTTTCTGATTTGACGGCCCGTTTTTAGCTATAACGCATCCAAAAAGCAGATGTGTTCATTGCCGGCGGTAGTGGACGGGGTAATCAAGGTTTCTTAAGCGAAATAACAAAATAAAATTTGTAACTTTATGGTGTAATTAAGTTTGCGTGTTGGTAGAATGTTATCTAAAACATACACCGCGCCACGGTTTGCCGGCTAACACGGTTAGAGTTATGACTCCACAGCAGTACCTACCGTTTGTTATTATGTCACTCTTGTTGTGTTATTTCACACAAGTAACTGCAATGTTGCATTGGAAGACAAAGTATTGCATCAATTGCATCCAAGCAGGCAGACCAAGCTTACATAAAGAATCTAGAGCCATTATTATTAGGACGGTCATATCTAACAAGATATCGCGCAAATCAAAAACGGCTAGTTCTGATCTTTTTATATGTTATTAGGAACCACTACCAGTAGCGTATTATCCAAGTTTGCAGCACTCGAAAAACCGGGAAGTTTGTATGTGCGCAACGTCTCTATTTCAGTTTTTGGATTTTTTTCCTGAGTTTGTTTTATGACCGATTGACAGTCCGGTCTTTCCCGGTCTTGGTAGATCAACTGAGTAAAAGGGAGCACTGCATTTCGCCATATTTAAGCTCGGTAGATCTAGGTACTTTCTGAGCCTACTCCGTCTAAACAATTTACTAGGGACTGCAGCGCCCAAATCTGGAATGTAAATGGAAATGCCAGTGGATGCTGTATAAATCATCTAGTAACCATCTGTCTTTGCTGTGGCCTAGGCAGACTAAGCTGTCAGGATGGTATAGGTGCTGGGCAAGCCTACTCTATCTAAAACAATTTCCGAGGCACTGCAGCGTCGTGTGGTCCCTTCACCCATCTAGTGTGAGTGAACGTGCCACTGGACGCTGTATAAAATCATCTCACTGCGTAGATGCAAAGGCCTTAGTTTTTTAATCAGCAAAAGCTGAGGCTTTACTGGAGTCAAACAAGACGGGCCTACAGTGTTCGATATCACGCGATTCCTCTCACTCTATTGATCTGCCAAGAGCGGGACAGATGCTGCGAAAGCCCGATACCTCGCGGTCGATACGAATCTCGTGTAAGCGTGTAAACTTGACCGTCAGAAGCGAGATGAATCATATCGTGACACCGGTTTCTCTTGACTAAATCGAATACGCTTTGCATAGAGACGATGTGGAGCCGGTGGCGCGAAACATGATCTAATCTAGGCTGGGATAATATTCCTAGATAGAGCAACCTCAGCTGCGAAGAATGAAATACCAACTGTTAGAAAATATACTTTTTAACTAGACATTGAGCGAGAAGACATTAATTTGCAGCTTGCTAAAGGTTTTGTTTGTCCGTACTGGGGGGTTACTCTTGACGCCATTGCGTTCATATTTACAAAGTTTGAATTTTTTTTTCTCCTTTACATTGCATAGTCATCCTTTGATTTTACGGTTTTGTAAACCTCCGATTTTATATTGGTATTTTGTATTCATTTATATTGATTTTATATTAAAAATATACTCCGATTTTATATTGGATTATCTATTAATGTTGATCCTAAACTACGCAACACAAATGTTGACGCGGTTCTTTCACCGTCAGTAAAATATTTTTTCACGGAAGGTTTATATCCTAATAGTTAGCGCACTTTCTTTTTTTTATTGCACCCGCGCGAAGCCGGGGAGGGTAGCTAGTTCGTGATAAATATCAAGCTACTAGCTGACCCGGTGAACTTCGTATGACCTGAAATAGTTTGACTCTCCGCGTCAAAAATGGCGATTGCAATACAAAATGTTTTTTTTTTATTTCTTCCGTTTTTCAGCTAATCCTTTAACTTTTCCCATATTTCTTTGCTTTTAAACCTACCCTGAACTATGGTTAACTAAACAAAACAGTAAATATGCAAATCGGTCAAGCCGTTTCTTAGTTTTAGCGAGACTAATGCACGGCGATTCATTTCTATATATATATATATATATATTATATACAGCTAAAAAAAGCGATGCGATTCGAAAGCTCACGAAAGTAAGCAATTCAAACTTATTTTATGCATTCGCATCGTGAAATATAGATTAGAATACAGAACGAAAGAGAGATAATACACTCACACAGTTTGTCTGTCATAAAGCCTAAATTAAATTATAATAATTCGCCATAAAGTGTGTGATACGTGTGTGCATTAGCGATGAAACAAGGCTGGGCAAATGAAATATACCAGTAATTAATCACGTGACGTAACCCCCCATATATGGTTTAATTGAAACAAACATAAATTGGTTAGCAGGCCGTTTGTTACCCGCGGTCAGACGAAGCTCCATAAGTGTACTCATAATATATTCATATTCTATTATACTCATAATATTTAGATTATTTTAAACGCACATTTTTCCAGGTATTCAGTCACAACAAGAAAAAGCAAGGCCTAGCAATGCAAGTATTTCGGCGAATTTATAGTCGTACATGTCCCAGGCACTGCAGCGCCGAGTGGTCTGGTCTCACATCTATGTACTGTGAGTGAAGGTACCACTGGACGCTGTATAAATCATCTCATTACGTAGATGCAAAAAGGCTTTTATAGTCGGTAAGACTATCCCTCGATTTTATCAAGATTAACTGACATATGACTTTATAAAAGTATTCCTACATATATTTAGCATAAGATTGAATTAGGAGCCTGTTGTGCGTCCCTAGAAGTTAGAGTGTTGGTAAGAAGCACAACTTTTTGTACAGTTGCCTAACGATCAATGTAATCAGGAAAACGCACAAACTGAACCCCAAAAATACTAATTACCTAACACAACAAAACACACACATTTCGGTAACGTCATTGTCACCAGAAAGTTTTTACAATAATATACAAGCTCTTATGTCGTGCGCCATAAGACCTTCCTTGGTGTACCACCGCCGAGTGACATGAACTGCACAAAATCACAGATCAATATGTAGGTAAAGAAGGACCGCCAAAGTCTGGTCAATAATAATAATTTCGAATGTTCCACTTGGAGAAAGAAGTTTTAGATCGGTGGGTCCAAAAAAACCTAAGTAACATTTGTATAAAATCGACAAGTTAACTGGTAAAAATATAAGAGTTTCACAGGGATATATCTTAGGGCCACCCCTTTTCCTACATTGTTAAACGACCGAGCCAGAGTTGTCGAGACAAAACGAAAAAGATATGATTCCTGATTTCGCTGACTGTATTTAGTTTTTTTTCTACGAAGGCAGCTACGGACACACCGCGTCGCCCAGACGTAATTAATGATAATAGACCACGTAAATTTGTAGTGGAGCGCTACCACTGTTTACTCCAGCGTTACGGATGGCCCGCGACAGTTCTAAATCCGGAGGCCAACTCATACGCATCATACGAGTATGTAAATGCGCTAACGATTTATAATTCCGAATACGCAACGCGCTACCGTCGCCCAGAACAATACGCTTAAACTTAGGGCGTGTTACAATGCGTGTTATTTGAAAAGGTCTGAGGAGGTTTTTCAAGCACGAGTATGAGGTGACAAGTGGTGTGTACGATTTGTTGTAAAATGTTGTAGCTACACTGTATTGTAGCTTTGTATTTTCTGAGAATTTATTGTATACTTATGTATTAAAATGCAGTAGTATTCGTCGTAGAAGTAAAACCATAGACACTTTGTACCATCATAGAGAGTTCAAAAGATCAGGATTCGAAAGGTGTTGATTAATTCGCATGAATAAAAGTGAAACTCGGAATTCAAACATGATTTAAATGCTAGAAAACGGACTGAACAATATATCGAAGAAGACGCCTCATTTCAAATGACTACTACTTCCTGGTCGGCTTCGTGGATCTTTTAAATGCCTCCTTTTTTGGACCACTGCGTGCAGGCATCATGTATTGTACGGTCGGCCACAGTCTAGGATACGCCATGGTATAATGTCATCGCGCGCGGCATAAGGGCGCCAATCGATCAAAAAGGGGTATCCTAAGGTGTAGCTGACTGTACCTAGGTTATCAACATCTTCAGTTAGCGAGAAACTAAGAGCTACGTAAGATAGAAGCAACAGTTTTAATGGGCGGGCAATTTAGCTGTCTGCTCAGTCTCCCTCCCGAGTAAGATAATGTAATGCTACACTAATTAAAGCGCGCAACGCAACGTCTTTGGACTTATTCCTCGCTTTGCGAAGCTTACTAGTTGTGACACAGCTAGTTATAACCAGAGATGATTACTGTTTTGCGGTTTGCCTGATATAAGGAGAGAATGCAGCGCGAGAAATTATTAGTATTGTAAACATCTATTCAAGCCTCCAAAATTTTCCTTTTTATCACAATGTTGAAAGAGAAATGTTTAACATGTATGTAACCTTTGTTAAAATTGAAATTTCTTTATATTATTGTAGTTGCTTAGGTCCCTCGAAAACACGAAATAAATCTTAGCCAATCTAACAGTATCAAGTTCATAGAAAGATGTGTATTTGCAGGGCGTTACTTACTCTCATACTTAATATCATTATAATTATCCAAAAGCCATATTGGTAGGGGGAGGAAGTTATGTGTGGCTCGGCTGAAATATTAGGGAATGGACGGATGTAGCCAGCGTTGAAGACTTCTTTCACTAGTCAATAAATAAAGAAGAGTTTGGAGAAAGACACACTAAAAAGATCCAAAAGACGACTTTGCGGTCCAATCCTGGAATCGCGAATAATATCAGATATTCCTTTACATACTTTTGCTGAGATAGTTGTGAAAAGAGTGTCTCAAGACTTATTAAATTAATAATTTCCAGACCCAGACTCTATGCATAAAGTTTCAACTGTGTAATTTAATATTCTACTTTGCACAGACACGTCCGCTCGCTTCGGGCACCTGCGACGGAATGGAGAAAGGGCGGGAAATAATTCCATTATTAAATGCAAAATCGCAAGACGTATTGCGTTTATAGCGATTCCATGTTTCATGATTCAGTTCAGTGAAGTTATGAAAGGTTTTTGTCTGAAGTATATTTTTAAGTAGGTATCAGTTTGAATGGGTATGGAGGGTTCATTTCATAGCGTTGACTAATCGAGGACGTATTTAAAAAATTGTGGCATAAGTCTTTAGATTTCGTACGAATAAAAAAATGCTTTATAGCACGCCTGTAACCCTAATTTTTATTCATCAGTTGTGAGCAGAACTGATGGCTTATTCTGTAAAAAAAACGCACAGTTTTACACGTCAAAACCAGTTTACTCAAAAATAGCCCTGTATTGAAATGAACAATCTTTTTTTGGACATTTAAAAACGGGATCATTTCTGGTGCTTAATTTTAGAAAATACGTACACTAGAGAAGCCACGAAAAATGTGGTGCACCCGAACGAAGTCTTGGGCAAAAGCTAATGTTCTCTAAAGTCTACAAAATGCCGAAGTGGAGTGGAGGTCACTGCGTAAACGTTGCTTAGCAACCGGGACTTTAAGAGTGTCCGAAATGTCGGACTAAGGCCCGGTTTCTGAGTTGAGAATTTTGCTAAGCAAATGGGTAAGTATCGTCCTGTGTCTGCAGATTTTTCACAAAAGAGCGTGACAGAGCGATACGTAAGTATGTGCTTAGTAAAATTCTCAACTCAGAAACCGGGCCTTAGTCCGACATTTTGGACACTCTTAAAGTCCCGGTTGCTAAGCAACGTTCTCGCAGTGACCTCCACTCCACTTCGGCATTATGTAGACTTTAGAGAACATTAGCTTGGCATTATAGCATTAACGGCCTAAGGCCCGGTTTCTGAACTGATAATTTTACTAAGTAAATACTTAACTATCGTTCTGTCACATTCTTTTATGAGAAATCCGCAGAGGCAGAACAATATTTAAGTGCTTGCTTAGCGAATTTCTCAAATCAGAAACCGGCAGTAACTGCCTTATTTATAACCCGCCGTTTACGTTACAACTAATTGAGGATTAAAAGGGCCTGTCGCATCGCTAACTAGATCTTGATTTATGGTTCTCGAATCTCTATTCTTTTTCTAACTCGAAGTGACTGCGAATTATTTTCCGATTTAAATTTCGGCATCATTCTTCGTTATTTTTGGATATTTCATTTTATTATATTTTTCATGTAATCGTCCCTGATCTGTCGCGCTGGTTTGACAGCAAGAGTTTCTTTCGGCTTAATTATTGGAAGATACGTAATCAATGCGGCGGACTGGAGATGCTCTGAACTTTGGAAAGGGGTCTAGTAAGCCACACTTAGATACCCCTTTTTGTTCACGTTCTTGTGCCGCGCGCCTTAAGACCTACCATGGACTATTTTATTCTAGCGTGTGATTGACTGTATAACATAAGGATCTCTTGTTTATCATTCATTATGCCATACCAAATATCATTGCGAAATACACGTCTCTGAGCCCAATGCTAAAGAAGGACTCGACCAGAGGTCCTAGGCCATAAAAGGAAGGGCAAAGCGCAAACTGAACGGTACAGTTCTCCGAACAAAAGCACGGGTCTTTTTGGCTGCATTTTAAAGCGTAATATCAAGTTTTTGTTCTCTGTTGCAATATGGCAAGATGGTTGGACGTTGCGGGAAGTCTTTTAGGGACGATACATACAGACAGCGTGTTATAAATCTCTTCATCCATCTACCTAGTGTGAGTGAAGATGCCACTGGACGCTGCATAAATTATCTCATTACGTAGATGCAAAGGCCTTAGTAAAGCAAATAATATTCTTATTCTAGAGGATTAGTTCGCTGGTTGTAGGAGGAAAACGAGGAAAACCCGGTTTTTCCTTCTATTGGAAACCTATCGACACGCCATTGGTTCGCGTCCAAAGTCTGTTGCGCAGAGTAGTATTTTCACATAAAACGTGGCCAAATTTATTTGGGCCATTTAAAACCACTAAAATTGCACGGAGTTTATCAAAAGGGTCTCAAATAGCTTTTGGTGTTAAAAACCGGCCAAGTGCGAGTCCGACTCGGGTCCCGTACAAAGTAAGGGAAAAAATTCTTAACAAATCGTAAACATCGTAAAAATAATTTAAAATCTGTTTCAGCTTGTGCTTATGAAGCCCTTTCATACGATGGGCCCCTCATTTCTTTAAAGGCGACGTTTTTACGTTTGAGCCGGGACCCGGCGCGCTCCGTCCGACGCCCGTCCTTTATCGATTAGTTGTACGCATTACTACGGGGCGGGCGGCACCTGTTGGGCGGATTTACGCCCAAGAGAGCCACGTTGACGTCTGGTGGGCGTTTCTCTATACATAATAATAAAAGTAATATCTAAGTAGCTGGAAAACAGTGGTTCAGCGCAGGATCGTGAAAGGTGGCGTGAGCAATGAGCATGAAGAGGCCTTATATTAAGAAGTATTATAGCTCACACGCTCAGGTTTCCTCACGATGTTGTCCTTCACAGTTAACTAGTGGTACAATGTTAATTCATCATCAGCTTGTTAACACCCACTGCTTAGTAAAGGCCTCTTCATGCTCACGCCACCTTTCACGATCCTGCACCAGGCGCAACCACTGTTTTCCGGCTACTTTGGCCATTGCGGAATGGCGACACCCCGAGAGGGGAAGAGATCGGTTGGCAGACCACCAGCCAGATGGTCCGACCAATAAAAATGTACACGCCAACACCCGGATTCTACCATTCATACCAATTTGTCAGAGGCCACCTTTTTATCCGTTAAACTACGGCTTATTCCTGTTCCAAATGCAGCACAAATATCACGATTAGGAAAGGAACAATTAATCGCCGACGTAGTAAATCAAAGTAACAATGTTAGAGAGAAAAAACTCGACCAGTAAAAAAACTACTAGGTACACATGCTCTTCGAAGAA
This sequence comes from Zelleria hepariella, assembly GCA_949319315.1. NCBI lineage: Eukaryota > Metazoa > Arthropoda > Insecta > Lepidoptera > Yponomeutidae > Zelleria > Zelleria hepariella. The sequence continues at coordinate 20,353,041 of OX439380.1, forward strand.
TTTCGTAGCGAATCTTTACCAAGGTATTTACGCTGCGGAATGCCCTCTTCAAGAGAGATGAAACGTGGATATTTTTTCCTTCTTTTCATCGCGGATTTAGCCGATTAATTTTTTACCATGTGCGGTAAAACGGATTCTAAACGTTACTGAGATCGGAACAGTTTTTACTTACTAAAATATTTGAACGAGCGAGCGAAGCGAGAGAAATTCTCTGAGTCTACTGCAACAATACGGCGTTTGTATGTATGTCTGTTTGTTTGAGAGCTCGAGGCAGACCACCCGCTAGATGGACGGATATTATAACCAAAGCCACGCAAAAAAACCTGCACAAACTGATCCACATATCGCGAGTGATAGAACGCAATGGAGAACTCTACTCTCTGCCACCTTCAATGATGGTCACGATCCTCAGCATTGAGGGAACGACTGAATGGATGGATGTTTGTATGTATGTATGTATGATTGTTCGTTTGACGATAACTTGAGGAAGGTTTTGTTTCTTTCCGGGTCATTTTTTTTTTAATTTTGCAATCGATTTAAAGTTTACTATGACCCCCCAATATCAAGGAGAAAAATCCCCTGAACAGTATCTGCTGCCTAAAAGATTTTATTTCAGTGTTATTTTCGTGTACGAACAGTTTTTGTTTTCATGAAAGTTTCATTAGAGGCGTTCAGACTGCTTTACACGAGCGAGGTAAATGCTTTTGATTTTAAAACAATATTTTTTACCCAAAATACAAACATAACATCATTCAAATATAGCGTAAAACTTGCCATTCGAGACCTAGACCCTCATTATTTATTTGCGTAAGTTATTGACAGAAGTTTATTTTTTAAGTAACGCGCCACCTGTAAGTTCTGGTTTTGGAACGTTTCCCTCCGTTGCGAATTTTATCTGTGGTGTTTCGTTCGTGGCGTGGGGTGCATGTTGGTGTGTTGATGAGTCTGTGACTTTGACAGCTGACAGCACCACTATTCTGTGCACACGGCTCACCACAGAGTTCGCCATTTTGTCAGTGTGGAGTGTGTGTTGCATTGCAATAAAATCAAAACATTTTATACATGGAACCAGATAAAGATATTGAGGAGTGGTTGTTAAAATATGGTTTATAATTTAAATAATAGTCTATCTTTTCTGGTCCTTGTTTAATTTCAGTCTTAGCCTGAGCCCCATACTATTGAGAAACAACACCTTTGGTAGGCGGGTAAATGAGGCAAAGAGAATTTTTAAGTTCAAACATGAGCCAAATCGGTCGAGGGGTTGCTGAGTTATGGGGTCGCGAGTTCACAGTTCGGGGCGAACCACTAGTGTATTTTGTTTCGTCTTTCTTTCGTGCGGACTTTGCCGGATACGCTGAGAGTACAGTACAGGTTCCCTCACAATGTTTTACTTGACAATTAGCGAGTGTTATTGCTACTGCACATTCACAACTGTACGATACAGAACTCATTAATAATGCTCTAAAAATAAGCCCCCATTATCTATACCCGCCGCCATCTGCATTCGAACACGAGATTGCCATTAGACTAAACCAAACTAATATTTAGTTACTAAACTAATCAGTGGCAGCGTTCAGTGGGCAGACCAACTGCCTGCAGCAGACCAACTACCAAGTCAACATAGCGTCCTTGGATATGTCGACCGAGGAGGATGACGCAACGAGGAATAATTAGGCCTTCCTTTTTGACCCAGTAAATTAAATACCCTGTAGTCTATGGGCAAAATCGTGGCTTGATAATGTTTAAATTAGATCGATAAATTGACGCTATTGAATAGTACACACGACAGCACGTCAGACTGTTCACTTTTGTTGTAAAGTCGCCCGTAACGTAACCGAGTAGAGTGCTAGCGTGTAAAGGTCGACGTGCTGTCGTGTGTACATAACCTATCCTACGTTCGAATCCAACGTCAATGGCGGATTCGATCCAACGTGAACCTACTTATATATATTTTTCTATTCACTAGGAAACCTGCAAATAAATTGAAAAAAATAATCCTCGATGCGTTTTGTTTGAATCAGAGCCGCGTTAATCAAAGGACTTGTCGGACAATGGGGATCGATCAACACCACTAAATAAATAAAGGCCTTTGGATCTACGTAATGAGATGATTTATACACAGCGTCCGGTGGTACCTTCTCTCACACCACACTAGATGGTGAAGAGACCACTCGGCGCTGCAGTGCCTGGGACGTTGTTTTAGATGGAGTAGGCTTGGATGCCCAGCACCTATACCATCCTGACAGCTTAATCAGCCTAGCCCACAGGAAAGACGAGTCAATACCACTACAATACTAGTAAAAGAAGTGTCAACGCCTACCATATGTCCTGTTTCCAGTTCTACTCACTTAAAATCTATTTCAAGACCCGTTAACCAGCCAACCGGAAGCTCAAGGACAATCGGTGGAATACAAAAGCGGAAATCGATCCATAAAGGTCGACGCCCCCCCTATAGGTATAATATACTACTGGTAACATCTTGGACGCTGCCAACTTCGTACTTTCTAGGCACAAAAACAGGGCTTCAAGTCTGTAAAGGCTGGTTTACACAGGGTAAATTACTGACACGATACTACCTCTGTGTAAATTTGTTTTCAAATCGGTACTGAACTGACTGACCCGACTGTAACTCTAGGGCCCGGTTTCTGAGTTGAGAATTTTGCTACGCAAATGGGTAAGTATCGTCCTATCTCTGCAGATTTCTCACAAAAGAGCGTGACAGAGCGATACGTAAGAATGTGCTTAGTAAAATTCTCAACTCAGAAACCGGGCCTAGCTAAGTGATTTTCAACTTCTTCATGACGCGATTTTTTTTGGTGCCATCTATAAACGGAGGTCGGCTGTCATTACGGCCACTTTGGCCCGTGATGTTGCTGCTCCGAAGAGTTGTTTGTGGCCTGTGTTGAACCAATCTGAGAGATTTTGGAGCCAATGTGTTTTTGGGCGGCCAGGCGACCTACTTGGATATACCGGGTTCCTTTCGTATTATTTAATATCTTTTTACCAACTGTCGTTTGATCGACAACGAATCACCGATTGGTCTGTTCATCGATGGTACACTTACCAGACCTTTTATATCATTCTAGTATCAAGTCCCACGTATCAAGCAAACAAATACGTAACCGTCATACACTTACCCCTTACCCTGCGTACACCTACCCCTTTTTGTCAATACCAAAGTGTCGTTCGTTGACCTTCGGGTAGCGTTCGATTGGAAGAGTATTTTCTTTAGGAATGTAGGCTAAGTAATAAAAGGCAGAGAATGCTTTATAAGTAGGAATTTTCAGCTAAGCAAATTGGCTTTGCGTAACTTTGACTCCAGAGTGCTACTTTGAAGCGTCCGTAATGAATAAAGTTTCGTTTCATTACGAAGCAAACGATGAAAACTGGCAAAAAATCAACAAGAAAGAAACATCACAAGATGCTTTTGTATATTCTTGTGATCCCGAACCTCACCCCACGTGTGACGTCATAACAAGGGCCTCAGCCTGTAACGCAATGGTGCCAAAAGGTTACCATCTAGAAATTTGAAAAAAGTTTCGACTCAAGTCTTTAGTCACTAAATGGAAACATTACCCACTTAGTTACAGTTAGTTAAATTTTATATTTTGTTTTTTTTATAAATGAGAAAGAAGTTCGTTGTTGATTAAAGACTGTTGATATTAATTTATATTACTCAAATTCCATCTAATTAAAAAAAACCGGACCGGTGGTCTAAAAGTCCGCATGTCCGGACTAATCCGGACGGATGGTAACTCTACTCCCAGTTGACGGCTTCAATTAAGATTTACTAATGCTGTCGGTCCTTTTAATGTTTTTGTTGTACAGTAATGAATATTCTAATTCTAGAGGATTCGTTCTCTGCTTGTAGGAGAAAAACGAGGAAACCCCGGTTTTGTCCTTCTGCTGGGACGCCATCGATACGCCATTGCGTTACAGACTAAGGCCCCAGGCTCGAAAAGGCTTCGTCGTTTCGCGAACGACGAGTAGGAAGACCAAACGTGGTGCGCAATAGCGTCATGTTAAATTCAACGGGTCGGCCTCCATTTCGCGAATTTTCGGGACATCTTTTTGCCCGACTGCACAAAGCTTCGGGGGTAAAATGTTTATAACACATAATTGTATGTGTAAACGTAGAGGTTAAACTTCTACAGATTTGGATGAAAGATTGGTCAAATGAGAGGGAATCCGCGACGTTAGTGTCCCTAGGAAAATTGTGTCAAACAATGTAATGATGGTCATTCAGATATCGGAATATTGGACTTCCAAGTACACGAAGGCGGATGGAGAATATATTCCTATTTCTTATAGTTTCCACCCAGTGACCCATCTCAACGCGGCCACCCTGTATAATGGAAATGTTATTTTTGCCAGCCGGGTGCGTTTTTAGAACCTGTGCACTAAAATAGCTATAACTTCGTCATTTCTTAACACCTTGAATGATCCTCATTGGCGAACGGTAACCGCCTTTTTGTTGGAGAAAATTATTAAGGTTGAATAGTATAGTTAAACATGACATCGACCGACTAAATTATAATAGAAGGACCAAATGTTTATGAATTTTATGGTTGTGCCGACTTTATACAGAAAAGTTTCCATTTTTAGAACTACTTTTATGGACGGTAACATTTTCTCGGAAAATTCGCTTGGTGGGTCACTTAACAGGCTACAATGTAAAGCATGTATAAATTGTATACGGCTATTTCCTAGTAATGTTATGATAACTGTGAAGGAAAACATCTCAACATGACCCAGGCACTAGTGGTCACATTACCCATCTAGTGTGGTTACTTGTTCAGTGAAGGTGCCACTGGACGCTGTATAAATCATCTATTACGAAGATAGATACCTAGGAGATCGATTCCTTGTAAATCCTAATCCTCTAAATTGGGATTCACAAATCAAAGTCCTGAACTTTTATCGTCAAACTGAACTTCCCACAGACAATCCGAACTTTTTAAGAATGTCACGCAATATTCCCTGAAACTTTGGCGCCGGTGCACTTTCCCAAATTACAGCATTCTCTCTCTTATGTCATTCTCGCTTGATGCAAGGGAAGTGTTCTAAAATTAAACGCAGTGAAACGACGTGGGTCGGGGTTATTGCGTGAAATGTACGCTAATAAAACGTAAAGGAGCGTCGGTTTTTTTGGTCTTCTTGGGCCCTTGATCTTTGTTTGGAAATCCTACTTCCTACTACTATTATAAACGCGAAAGTTTGTAAAAGTGGATAGATGGATGGATGGATGTTTGTTACTCTTTCACGCTGAAACTGCTTGAAATTTGGAAATTTGGAATGGAGATAGCTTAGACATCAGAATAACACATAGGCTACATATTATTACGCTATTACACTTAGGGGCAATGTAAACCACATAATTATCTTTTTCCTGTAGTTCAAGCGGACAAAGTCGCGGGCAAAAGCTAGTATGTTACGGCCGTATTTCAAGGCAATAACGGCTGATGCGTTATAGTTTATGAAGAGTTCGGAGCTTGAGTCTATTTCGCGGAAAATGACAAAACTGTGATTTGGCAAATTAAGTAGGTACCTTTGGCTCTTTAAGGCCAGGAAAACAATTGGCGAACAAAGGCGGAAAGAGCCCAAGTTAGGTGGTCCAGTAAATAAAAATCGGAGGTTTGCAGATACATTTTGATCGCATACTTGCAATGATTGAATTATGTTTCAGGAAGTAAGATCTTTGCTATGTAATTTTACGGTATTATTTAGTGTCTCAATTCAAAATAAGTGGTCATAATTAACACCTGCATAATATAAGCTAACCAGCATTTTGGCAAAAAAAAAACACATTCGTCTGCTATTACTTTTAAGAAATCTGTTGGGGTTTATTTAATTGTTCTTTTTGTTTGTTTTACACTAATAAGTAGGCCTATCCCCTAGCTAGAGTGAGCAGAGGTGGATTTAGGATGACGATAAAGACAAATTTTATACATTTTCGTCTTTAAATTTTCATTTCTAATCAAACGAACCGTATTTTTTTATATTACTATCCCCTTCATGCACGGAATCACACGTAGTAAACTAGTAACTCTAAAACCAATTTGCATGCGGCGGCGCGACGGGCGCTTGAACAAAAAAAAAAGCGTTCCAAGAACCGGGCGCTAAAACCGACAATCGTTATTCAATGCTGTGGAAAAACGGCGCTAGTGGGTAATTGTAAACCATTCACGTGGATAAATGTTGTAGCATCACAGAATAGGAGACAGAGGTGCCGCTCAGCTCAGATAACATGGCTAGCAACATCATCCTACTCCTGAGTAAAGGCCTTTCTATGCTAACGCGTCATCTCAAGATTCTGTGCCAGACGCAAACATAGTTTTCCGGCTACTTGGGCTATGTCTTCGGTCCATCTGGCTGGTGATCTGCCAACCTATCTCTTCCTCTCTCTAGGTCGCCTTCCTTCAACCTATCCTAGATGAAGTGTTGAAGAAAAGTATTCCATAATACGGCACTTTTAGTGCTGGAAATCTCGTGCCAAAAGTCGATGGGTATTTTATGAAAGTAAATAGCATGGCATATTGAAATAAAAAAATTGATTCTGATTCTGAAGCCCAAGTCAAACCTGGCCCGAAACTAGTCGGTCGTTTCGGAGCCCTCTGTAAATAAGTCTTGTTGAATTCTCGCATAACGAGTAGAATTCTCAGAAAAAAGTAGCTAACTAGAGGTAAGTTCATGTTTGGCGAAAAAAATAAACATTCACCAGTTTAGATCAAACTATAAATATCTGTTTAAAATCAATATTAACACAAAAACAATGTGTTTATTTTCACAACAACCGTGTAACATCGGCGCACCCTTACAACATACACTCACTAACGTGATTACAGTCATACAGTGCATAAATTATAGATTGTATATTGTTTTCTTCTTTATTTGCCACACCACAACACAACCTAGTTTTATTAAGCCTTTTAAGGCAATAGGTGAATCTTTGAAGATAGTAAGTACATACAGAGTTAATAGATAATACGATTTAAACCACCTCCCACACATAAGGCATCTACAGATGGAGATATGCCCTGAAAATTATTACATCTCAGTTAAGTGTGGAATTGTAGGTATATGGAAAACAGTCCATTTTACGATTCCCAATAAAATTGCTTGTAGCATCTCGTCTTGTTCTAAACATCCTAACAGGCATGTTTTACCTAGATTTCTGCTATTAAAATCGAGTTGAAGAAAGTGTGTTTAAAATTACACGGTGAAATTGACAAACACAAGTTTGACACACAAATTGCAACATCATACATTGATAAAGCACTTGTCACACTGTAAAGTCACACATTCTCATGGCCATGAGAAAGACATTTCACATAGAGGAGGCGTGACATGTAAACATCGTTTGCAGAAAAGCTGGTTTCTATGGCTCACTTGCGACTTCTTTACTGTCAACGAAGACATTTTAAAATGCAAGGCAAATTCATTGGTGACTCTTTTTACATAGAATGTATAACTTTGTTTTTACTGATCATTATAATGTTAAGAAAGAAATCGTGAACAAACTATAGACAATATTTCTTTATGACTCCCCAGTAATATTTATAATGAGAATCAGGTAAAAAAAGTAAGTAAGCTATTGAAGTTATTATGAAAGGGTCCATAAAAATCACTGAAACATCACAATGATGAAAGACAACCAAACAATATTGAAGTGGTAGCGGATGCCAACATTTAATTTACTACAACAATTTTATCTAGTTACTTTGTAGGCATTAGTTCTCTGGTCAGAAAAGCTGGATCCGAGGAAAAAATCTTAATAAATGTGAATAAGCACTATTGTATTAAAAATTATAACTGATGGTTTTCATAACATTTTAGCTGTTTCATTCACTTTTTAGACACAGATGTGAAGTGTTATTGTACAGAACTGATTCTAATTTGTCATAATAAGTGTGCCATTGGTAATATTAATAATTGTGAAGGAAAACATCATGAGGAAACCTTTGATAAGTTGGCAGAACATTGTATTTCCACATTACTGACTGACAGAAAAAAAAGGACAATAGTTTATCAACCACAGTGGTATACAAGGGTGACAATTCATTATTACTGGTTGGATAGCTGGATGCAACCCAAGATAGAGATGCATGCAAGGCAACACGATGCAAACCAATGGTTCTCCATTGTATTTAGATCATCCCGTAACTAGTAATGACAAAGTTATCAAGAAACTCAATGCCATTGCTAGTCCACTCCCGTATGGTCAACTAACAAATCCAAGTGTTAAACTGAGGATTATCTCAGTCAGTTTAGACTAGGATGTAAAGCATTTTTTTATCATTTGGCATGCTCTGCCGGGCACACTTTCTACAAATCTAGGCTATGTTGCAGACTTTAGATACCTATTAACGTTTATTTACACAATTTATGACACTTTACTAGGGCAATGATGCAGTCGGGAGATTTTTTGCATTTATTTCTGGTTCGCCTTGACTTGTATTGTAACAAGGTCTTTTACAATAAAATTGTATTCAATACACACTGTATCTGTATCCTACAGTGAGTTTATTATTTCTCTAAGTGTCCACAACTCATGCTGGCATTGATTGATTTATCAAAGTAACCATACCTACAAGATAAACATGTCCCAACAACAAGTACATACTTAATTGGCTTTTATACATTGAAGGAATTTTGTGCAATTTCTGCACTTTCTATCCATCTCACTGATCAAATCTATCAAACAATGTTGATGTAATCTACCAGTAAACTAAACTAAGAGCGTTATGAATCAAGCTGACGCCCACAAAATACTAGAATGACAGAAAGATGCAAGCATCAAACACACGACCAAAGCTTGGCTGTCAAGCAACTTACTGGGGAGTCATGTGGAGTTTAGGGCTGACTTACCTTGAATATCGGCCTGGGGTGTCTCGGGGCCGGCTGGGCCGAGCTGGTCGTGGTCACGACCGGAGCCGGAGTCGGCGTCGTAACATGATCTGCCGGCAAAGACTCCGGAACAGTTTGCAGCGTCGGCCGCATAGTTGTCGACATTTTGAACGCACCAACACTTAACACCCAGCTACGCCACAGTCACCGCTCGCATCCTACAAGCCTGCCTCGCTCACAACCCCCTGGGACGACCACCGGGCTCAAACCCAACAATGTCCTCACATAAACACTACCAAGGATCCACGATTCGCCTTTTACCGCGGCACCGACGCGCACTGGCGTTACCTCAACGCGATCTGCTCGCGGACGCAGTAACGGTACGGCCCGTCAACGATTTAACATCCATTTAATAATAAAATTACTAAATAATCCCACTTTCCGCGATAATAGTCCTCACATTCTTGAATTCACTCTCAAGATGGCGGATTTTACCTACTCCTCGTAAATGGGCACAAGGCTGACACGAAAACATCAACCGGTTCGTCTACTCTCTCTATCGTTTGCGTGTACATAGAAAGAGATAGAAATAACTGAAAACAGTTTTTTGTTTAATTGAACGCGACAATAATCGACCAATGCACATGCGCGAAAAAGACAAATCTGTGAACGCATCTTATTTGCGTTTCGTTTTGCGTACAAGTACAATCGTTTGCTTGTTTTTTTTTTATTATTAATTTTACCAGACCACAGCCTTTTTTTTAGGGCTGTGACCAGCGGGGGGAGCATGACTTTTATCGAGGCGGATTTATACAACAAAATGGCGGTTTATCAGCATTTTTGACGTCTATAGTGGGTTATATATCGTCGAGACGAGAGCGATATATAACCCACTATAGACGTCAAAAATTGACTTTTATCGAGGCGGATTGCCAGAGGCGGATCGAGGCGGAGGCGCCATTTTGTTGGATAAATCCGCCTCGATAAAAGTCATGCTACGGGGACAGACTGATAAGCAGGGTGACCAGATTAGGCGAATTGTCGCCATTTAGGCTACCTCAGGGGGTCAAACGGCGACCATAAAATGCGATCGGCGACCAGTAGCCATTTAGGCTACCTAAAAAAATGGGAACAGGCGATTTAGGCTATCTCAGGATTATTTCGCTTTTATTTAGGCGATTTAGGCTATTATCGCCAATTTATTGAACCATTCCTTGATTATTCCTTAAAATGCTTGTAACGAAACGTAATATGCACGTGGAAAGGAGGCTGATGGTGACGGAGAACTTTTGCGGGAAGTTATTATTTTAGTTTGAGACCGAATAAAAAAAACAAATGAAAATTATCAGATTTTTTTAAATATTTCTTTTGCTCTACACGGTCTTTTTTTTTGTTTTTATTATTATTTTGGGCCAAATTTAGGCTTCTAGGCTCAATAAGTTAGGCGATTTAGGCTAAATAGTCGAGAAAAAAAATTAGGCGATTTAGGCTACTCGGAAGACAAAATTAGGCGAATCGAGTTAGCTAAAATCTGGTCACCCTGCTGATAAGCTATTTACCGCTCAATATAGATCAAAAGAGTAGGACAGAGCATTGTATGTATCCTCCCTCAAAGTTTGTAAATCAGTTTTCTAGCTTGGTGGTGCCGGTGCCAACTTTACTGGAGCTTCCAAGCTTACACGTACGGTTAATCATGCACGAATGACGCCAATAAATCATCAGGAGGGTTATGTTTTTCACTGTCAGTATGTCAGATTTATGTAGCCTAGAGGTGGGTGTTCCACTGCGCCTCCACCACATCGTTCCCAGCTAAGACCGGCCAGAAACAGGACGACCAACCAGAAAAAGCTCCTTGAGCTGCAATGATCCAGCAGCTCGGCCACAGCCAAGGGCGTCGCCAAGGGGGGGCAGGGAGGGGCAGCTGCCCCCCCCCCCCTAGAGATTCTAAAAAAGTTGCCAAATATAATCCAACCAAAGTCCTAAGTCTTTGGGTTAATTTGCTTGAAGTTCAAGCCTTGAACAATCATTCCCGTACGTTGAAACTCGAATGAATTCACCAATTCCACTCCTAATATTCCGTACGCTCAACTACGCTCTGGCTGTAGATGTAAGGCTCGTAGTACAAGTGAAAAGCTTCATGTGCTGTCGACTTTACCTACAATTCATACCTACTTTTCTCATTCATAGAGAATGAGAAAAGTATGAATATTGTAGTAGGTAAAGTCAACTTGCCCCCCCCTGCGCCATCGGCTGGCGACGCCCTTGGCCACAGCCCTACTGACTACAGTCATCTATTCTGAAAAACTATAAATATTTGCAATAATTAAGTATGTGGGTGACTGGCGGTCACTTTCTTGTCACCACGCTCCGCCCGCCCCCGGTCGGTCACACACACGACACACGCCGCACCAGATTGCGCGTCTTGTGTAAAGTGAACCCTCTAATAAATACAATTTCTAGGTTGGCAACATTATACGCTGGCTGGCTCGACGCCATCTTGTTTGAATAAAAATGGCTGCCTTGTTGATGGCGATTGTTGGGTGCTTGTTTGTGAAATAAATGTTGGTTTCATTGATTTATTATGAGTTTAGCTTTTTTCCTGCGCTTTACATCAATAATTGGATGCAATTTTTAATTAAGAGGTAAGTAACACTAGCTTCCAAAGTGCGTTTGACCTCTCGCATGTATTATGTCGGGTCATCTTTCAACAAACAACGTGCAATAGAACGCTCGTTTTTTGTAATTATCGGGACAAAAACAAATTATTCTTATCAAATAATTGAAATGAAAGATTTTCACGTTGGTGTTACATTATTAGAAGAGGATTTGCATAACTTGTCCTACACCCTACTTTTGTTCGCCCATTGTTCTTGATGATTCCATGTTTTTGTGTTCCTCGGGGTCGTTTCCATTCAAGCCCTGTTATTGAAAAACCCGCTTTCTAGAGGCCTTGCTTGCTGTGTTTTATATCGCAGATTTTCGTGTATAAAGGTACAGTTGTTATTGAGAACTTACTAAAAATCGGTGGCGTTATTTTGATAAATTTTTATTTCATCAACTTCAACTACTGTCAAGTAAACCGACTACGGTTCAGTGCAGTAATAGTAATATTACGATAATTTGTTTGTAATCCTATACAGCCATAAACTCGCACTTTATCCTTAAGAAGGGCTATCAGAGACAGCCACTTACAATGCCACTTCACTCATCAAGTGCACCTATGCATGTGACTTATGAGAGCTTAATAAGCGATTCTTCTTCCAGATAGCTCCAATACGGAGACTGCACCGCAGCATTCAGCCCTTAGGAGAGCCCTAAACTTTGCATACAAAATCTGCCACTGCAGTGTAACCCTTCCCTTACTATGAATCTGAACCCTGCCATAGTTGCAGAGTTTTAACTTAAACCTTAACCTAGTAGTAATAAGAGCACAAGCAAGATGTGGCCCGCATCGCAGTACTCTCACTCCAACGTGAGTCCGATGAACAGCCAGCTGAATCCTATCCGAATCGGGAATGAACACCAGAACCAGCAGAATTTGAAGACGCTTGGAATGACGTCCGCCATTTCTATGGCAGGTGAGTTGTGAAGAATTTTGGTTATACAAACAGTGTTTACACAAACAGTAAAATTTTGGACCTTGCGCTACACTAGCGCCCCTAGCGGAAAATCTGAGCCCTCACTATTGACCAATAATGCATTACTCAAAGTTTTATAGATTTGTAAATAGCTCTGCTTGATAGATTTGCATGACACTGTTACAATATTATTGCATTGGTGTCTATCCTAAGAATTCCTATGCCTACCCACGTCGCGTCTAATGCTGTTTGCTGCCTATAATAATACTCAATAAACTATTTGCAGGACCAAAACCGATAGACATTGAGAAGACGAATGAGCTCAAGGAGAGCCTGTTGCCGTTTAATGTGTTCGAGACCGACCAGGAGCTCCACCATCGTATGGAGGTGCTCGGGGCTCTGCACAGGTAGGCAACTCAGATGCTCATATTCATAAGTCTCCAAACAAAATAATACTCTACCACCCCTCTACCGTATTTTCCCGGTCCACACTGACCAAGCAGCCTTGTCAGGAAAACATTTTTTTTTTCTCTTCTGTGTTCATCTGCGATTGGTATTCATGACCATTAGCAAATTTGTTTGGGGATGCGTTATGGCGTTAGTATACATCTTCAGCTTCATAGCGAAGCTAGAGGCGATCATCCAGCTCCAAGATGTTGTATCTTTTGAGTCGCTTCGTGCAGTGTGCCGTTAGGAGGCCAGGTTGTTCGGATAGTTTTTGAGTTTTGTTTTATATTTTGTTGTAGTGTAGTGTATCTCGTAGGCCAACATTTGACTAGCTAGCGTAAACAGTGTGCTTATTCTTTTAAAAAAACTGCACAGTTGCTAATCGTCAAAACTAGAAAATATCCCTTATCGTTTTTTCACTGGCTACGCTCGTTGCTAAATTTTAGAAACCTTTGCTGGCTCGATATTCAATACAAGCATTCGCTGAAAACAATAGTTTTGCATCCTTGCATAACAAATGACTATTATCTTATCTTCGCCCCGCAGGATCGTAAGACAATGGATCAGCGAGCTCTCCATGAAGAAGAACATGCCGCCAAGCGTCGCTGAGACGGTTGGTGGGAATATCTACACATTCGGATCCTACAGACTTGGGGTTAGTGTGCTTACTTAGTTCTCGCCAAACATCTAACTGGTGGTTCGCCCCGAACTATGAACTCGCGACTCCATATCTCAGCAACCCCTCGACCAATTTGGCTCATGTTCAAACTTAAAAATTCTCTGCCTCATTTACCTGCCTACCAAATTTCATAACGATCCGACTACATTTACTCAACTTATCGTCGAACGAACATTCATACATACCCACATACATACATACAAACGCCAGATTGTTCAAGTTGACAAGTGTGTCAGTATACATACTAAAATTCATGTGGTAACATATACCCCATTTCGACTAGCTAGGGCGCCGAGATTTTGGGAACCCCTGGTCTAAGCTATAAGTACATTTTGCGTGAAAGAGAGCAAACTGCTTACTGAGCTGAGCATACTGATCCTACAGACTCGGGGTCAGTGTTCTATTGGCTTATTTAATTATTTTTTTGCAATTGGCAGATATATTTTGCGTGGGCTTAGGCGCGAAGTGACGATGAAGGATGAAGGATTGGAGACAGACGAAAGAAATGTGATATCTAGCTAGAGGAAGTGAAATATAACTCAATTATTAGACTTACAGAAGTTGGCACTCCTTTGATCTTTTGGAGACCTAAAGAAATGGTGAAATGGTGTCCAACTGGAACACGGAAGAGAGGGCGTCCTAAAACTACCTGGCGTCGATCAATGCAACAACACTGTTTGCACGGTATGCAGAGTTTGCAGGTTCAAGTCCGGTCCCGAGCGAATTCTTTAACCTTATAAAAACTTTTATAATGTTCCCTAGCACGGGCTAGTGCTTTAGAAAAAACTGGCCAAGTGCGAGTCGGACTCGCGCACGAAGGGTTCCGTTCCGTACAAAATAAATCTATAAAAACGGCAAAAAAATAACGTTTGTTGTATGGGAGCCCCTTTAAATATTTATTTTATTCTGCTTTTGGTATTTGTTGTTATAGCGGCAACAGAAATACATCATCTGTGAAAATTTCAACTGTCTAACTATCACGGTTCATGAGATACAGCCTGGTGACAGACGGACAGGGTCCCGTTTGGCACCCTTCGGGTACGGAACCCTAAAAAGTGGTTAGTAGTTGAATACCTCGTGCAATTTCGGGCGCGATGAAAGCTTGGGAGTCGTGGGAGTGCGAAAGAGACAGAGTAATAGTGTTCGAGCGCCGTGACGCGCGTAGTTTGAAAAGGGAAGCCGGCTTGGACCGGCATATTTACGGGGGACGCGGATGAGCGCCTGAACTTAGGATTGTGACTCTAAAAAAATGCTATTTCGTAGCGCGCAGGCGTTTTTTAGTGATACAGGCGATTTGGCGGAGGTCGGATTTCTGAAAGGTAAGCCGATGGGAATCGGCTTATAGGGACCCTTCGCCACTACTAGTTGTTATCATTACCATCTGCCTTGGCAGGTCCACCACCGCGGCGCCGATATCGACGCGCTGTGCGTCGCGCCGCGACACATCGACCGCAGCGATTACTTCCAGTCCTTCTACGAGCTGCTGAAGCAACAGCCGCAGGTATACCTCTTGCCACTGCTGACTCAATGACAGCTCCAACGGAAGACATTTTTACCAGTTCTTCCCATCAGTTCGAGATAGGTTGGAGGTGGGCTGGCTAGAAGTTGACCATCAGGTGTCACAATTTCTCACCGGTCACGGCAACTTCAACGCCAAGCTACACAGCATGCAATTAGTTGACCCTCCAAACTGCGAATGTTCCGACACAGATCAAACTGCTCATCATATTCTTTGGGAGTGTCCACTGTGGAGTAATGAACGCGATGCAATGCTCTCAGTCATATACTCAAATTCGAACGACAAACTTACAGCGGTGTATTATGTGGATCTAGTTATAATAATAATAATAATAATAATAATAATAATTGGTTCAGGCCCGTGCCATTTATTAACAACCTTTTTATCAATAAAAAGAGAAAAACAAAATATAAATACAAATAATAATAATAATATAGCCTTTATATCCCGAGACTCCGTTTTGTATGTAACTTTCTTTGTTTCTTCGTTATGTTTCTTTTGTGTTTTGTTATAGTATGTCCCGGAGTTCGGTGTGCCTCTTGGCAAAGGCCTCCTCTAACGATTTCCACTGTTTTCTATCTCTAGCAATTCTTCTCCAGTTACAGCCTACTGTTAATTTAAGTTCGTCCTCCCATCTTTTGCGTTGTCGACCTCTGTTTCGTTTTCCGTCTCTAGGGTACCACTCCGTTACGATTTTGCTCCATTTATCGTGTGGACTTCGTAGCATATGACCGGTCCATCTCCACTTCATTTGGTCTATCTTTGTGAGAATATCGGTCACTCCTGTTCTTTTTCTTATGTATGTGTTTCTTATCTTATCTATTCTCTTTATTCCCAGCATGCTCCTTTCCATGGCTCTTTGGCAGTGTTCTAGCATGTCCCTGTGTTGCTTAGAGAGTGCCCATGTTTCGCATCCATAGATAAGACAGGGGAGGATACAGGTGTTGAAGACTTTGCTCTTTATTCTTTTGCTGAAATCTGTTGCTTTCATAATCTCCTTAAGTGACCAGTATCTTTTCCATCCATTGGCTATTCTTCGTTTTATTTCTTTGGTAGTTAGATCACTTTGAGAGATTATTTGTCCCAGATATATATACTCTTCCACATATTCGATAGTTTGGTTATTGTTTGTAATTTCGTATGGTTCTGAATTAGTTAGTAACTTTGTCTTGTCTGTGTTCATAGCCAGTCCGATCTTCTCACTTTCTTTGCTTAGGTCCTGTATCATTTCTTCGAGCTTGTGAGGATTTTCCTCAAACAGTACTATATCGTCAGCGAATCGAAGATGGTGCAATCTTCTTCCATCTATACTGAGTCCAAATTCGTTCCATTCGAGATTTCTGAATATGTTTTCGAGCACAGCAGAAAATAGCTTGGGAGACAGCGGGTCGCCTTGCCTGACACCTTTTTCTATTTTGAAAGTTTCTCCGATTGTTTCCATTTGTATTCTTGCTTTGCTGTCAGAATATATTGTTTTTAGGATATTTATATAAGCTCCATGTATTCCCTGTTTTCCCAAGCTTTCCCATATCATATGTGGATCTAGTTGGAAATATTTAAAAAAATCCGATCATTTAAGAAATTCTACCACCAATATTACTGGTTCTATTATGCGAGATTGTAGGCCTATAGGACAATGCCGTATAAATGCTTTACTAGAAATAATGATAAATTATGTGAGCGAAGTATATTTAATTATTTTAAGGCTTAGTTTAAGATTAATTTTAAGTTCCCATCCTTTCTTCAAACTCTTCTCAAATTTTTTTATTAAGTTTGTAATATTTTGTGTCACCAAGCTTTCTGTAAAAATAAATATTTTTGGGTTTTTGATCCTATGTATTAGGAGTTGAAACATGATCAATAAATGAATATATTCTGCCACTGCTGGGCAAACTTGTCTCCCACACGTCTATCCAGGGCGCTAATTCTCGGAAATCTCGCATTCAACACATCTCGAAAAAAAAAATCTCATGTCATTTCGATCTTGATCTCCCGACCACTCGAGTGGTCGGGAGATCAAGATCGAAATGACATGTATTAGGTATGTATTAGGAGTTGAAACATGATCAATAAATGAATATATTCTGCCACTGCTGGGCAAACTTGTCTCCCACACGTCTATCCAGGGCGCTAATTCTCGGAAATCTCGCATTCAACACATCTCGAAAAAAAAAATCTCATGTCATTTCGATCTTGATCTCCCGACCACTCGAGTCATGTCGAGCGAAAAAGGCAAATATCTCCCGAGAATTAGCCTCCTGGGCCGCCACCTCTGGCAAAATATTGAGCGCAAAACAGTAAGGTCCACTTGCGTCAGTCAGGGTTAGCCAACTAACTCTGAGTCAATTTTAAATTTCCATACAATTACAATTATTGACGTTAACTCAGAGTTAACTTGCTAACCCTGGTTGACGCACTTACTGTTTGGAGCCATGTTGCCAGAGGTGGCTCAGGATAGAGACGTGTGGGAGACAAGTTTGCCCGGCGGTGGGACACCAATATTATACAGGCTAACAAAATAAGTTGTATAACAGTAACTCATCCTCATCAGCCCCTTTACAAGTTGCTGAGTTAAACTAAAATCAACTAAATATAGCGCATCGGGACATGCAGTTTTTAAAATTTGTAGCTAAACTGAAATATTTTTGTTCAGCCATTTTTGTTTCACGGCGATAAAATAGTGAATAGTCCATCATGACAGCTCAGTCGGCCTACTTACTTACTATCTGGCTACTTACTTACTAGCTGTTTACTTACTTACTAACTGTTTACTTACTTACTAACTGTTTACTTACTTACTATCTGTCTATTTACTTACTATCCGTCTACTTACTTACTATCTGTCTTTACAGGTAAAAGAGTTAAGAGCTGTGGAGGACGCCTTTGTTCCGGTAATGAAGATGAATTTCGACGGAATCGAGATAGACTTGCTATTCGCGCGGCTCGCACTCAAGGAAATACCTGGTGAGTCGGGGGACTGATTGTGTTACTTCGATGTCAATGATGATCGCTTTTGTGGGTATTTTTTCGTGAATTTAGAGTTAAATTGTCAAACAGGCGCACCGGCACTGAATCGCAATAACTGCGAAAATTCTGAATCCTTCCGAATTTTCATTTCCAAGGATCCAAATTTTCACGGACATTTTGTTTGTTTGTTACACTTTATTGCACAAAGAAAAACTAAAAAGATATAATTAAATAACAGCGTTATGAGAAATTATGTACAAGGGCGGACTTATTTCTATAAAAATCAAGGGGGTGCAATGCAAACTGGTTTTTTCTTACAACTCTAACCCGATCGAGAAAAAACTGCCTTACAGACTTCTGATTTTGCAGTGATGGCGCGAGTACTGTAATTTGACAAAAAACTAAAGACACGCCCTGCTTTTTCTTATACATGTATACAGGGCAAGTTTTAAATAGCTTTTTTCCTCAAACATCCCAACTTCTAAATGTGATTTCCAACAACTTTTGTTCTACTATTTTGGTGAAACCGCATTTTTTTTTGGACTATGTAATTTTTCTTTTTTGTATCGAGCCTTTCGTAAAGTCGTAGAACAAAAGTTGTTGGAAATGACATTTAGAAGGTGACGTGTTTCAAGAAAAAAGCTATTAAACAATTGCCCTTTATAAAGTGGCACTCTTATCTTTGCTCAAGTTTTATCGACTACATGTTTGTTTACGGAACCTTCCTTCACACAGACTCGTTCGACCTCCGCGACGACACGCTGCTAAAGAACCTCGACCAGAAGTGCGTCCGGTCGCTGAACGGGTGCCGCGTCACCGACGAGATCCTGCGGCTGGTGCCCAATATCAACAACTTTCGGCTCACACTGCGCGCCATCAAGCTCTGGGCCAAGCGTGAGTGTTTCCAAGGAGTCTCCTTCAATAGTTTTTTGTTCGACAACAGCAATATACAGTTTGACGCTGGATTAGTCGATCCGCCATTTTGTTTTCTGTTGAAAAATGGCGGACGCAAACGAGTTTAGCTATCTGCGGGCTCGGCCTAAGGCCTCGCCACACAGCACTTTTTCTCGATCTTCAGAAGCCATGTTATGTTTGCTAAGTGTTTGAAATTTTAACCAATAGATGGCGCGCTGCGTAACTCGAACTTAGTACGAAGAATAACCAGGAAAATAACTAGGTAGTTACCACAATCGGATTGGCATTGATGCTACGTCAAATGTCTGAGTCCCTTGTGCCATCAGTCTTCATCTATTTGTTACCCGCGTCCAAGCTCTTGCTGTCCAGTGGTTAAAGAACCTCTAAAAGTCTAGCTAGAGTCTCCCTAAAGCACCTCTGTCTCCTCCTGTGTTCGCTGGAGCACTGCGGCTGGTGTCCAATATCAACAACTTTCGACTCACCCTGCGCGCCATGAAGTTCTGGGCCAAGCGTGACTAGAGAATATATTATTAACGTGCTTGGCATCGTTAATGGTTGGCTCAGCTGATCCGCCATTTTGTATTCTGTTGCACAATGGGCCCTACGTCTAAACCAAACGAGTGACATCAAGCGTGAGTATACTGGGAATATCCTTCGAAATTTGGGTATTGGAAATTTCCTATAATTCGGAAGGCAAAGTTTTTTGTTCGAAAGTCCGTTATTGGCTTAATCTTATTTTTAGACAATATTGAGAAACTAATTTCAATATTTTTTATTTTGGTTCAGTAGTTTGGATTTTACAACGTTTCAAAGATACGGTTTTATGACGTCACGCGACGGTCTGCATACTGTTGGCGGTCAATGCGGTCATAGGAACAAAACATTTTAGCGCATAAAAACAAAACTACTGGACCAAAATAAAAAATATTTAAATTAGTTTCTTAATATTGTCTAAAGATAAGATTAAGCCAATAACGGACTTTCGAACAAAAAACTTTGCCTTCCGAATTGGCCTCCTGAGTTGAGGGCTGTTTTAGTCGATCCGCCATATTGTTTTCTTTTGCAAAATCTTTTACGGATTTAAAGTATCTAACTAAAGTAGCTTCGCTCTCCTTTAGGTTTTCAGGAGCCAATAAGGTTGGCTAAGACTTTTAAGACTCGACCAATAGATAGCGTCGCTCGGACGCTGTAATTACAACTACACCAATCAATAATTTTTACTATTCGGTGCACAGTTTTTAACATCTCGCTTTAGTTGGCGCGGCCCTTCCCTTGGTTATTTGTTTAATTGAAGTAGTTTAAAGACGCCTCTTTACTAAACCCCCTTTTTTCCCACCCACAGGCCACGGCATCTACTCTAACACGCTGGGCTACCTCGGCGGCGTATCCTGGGCCATGTTAGTCGCTCGCACGTGCCAACTCTACCCCAACGCTCTACCCGCCACGCTTCTGCACAAGTTCTTCTTGGTCTTCTCGCAATGGAAGTGGCCGCAGCCCGTGCTCTTGAAACAGCCGGATGCGGTGAATCTGGGCTTTCCTGTTTGGGATCCGAGGGTGAGCATCACTTGTTACTAGCGGTGGATCCGCCATCTTGATTCAAAATGGCGGCTAGCATTACTTTGCTCTGGTCGATCTCGCAGTGGAGCAATCCACTCAGAGTACCAACGCGCAAGCGAAGGCGGCAAGATCTACCGAAATTGGTCCTGGATTTTTGGCATTCAGTTTTGGTTGGGTGTCGGATGGACGATATTTTTGTTATTTTACACGCCATTTTGATTCTAGGCGCCATTTTGGTTAATCTAGACGCTATCTTGATTTATGTAGGCTTCATTTTGGTTAAACAAGACGCCATCTTGATTTATGTAGGCTTAATTTTGGTTAAACAAGACGCCATCTTGATTTATGTAGGCTTCATTTTGGTTAAACAAGACGCCATCTTGATTCATGTAGGCGCATTTTGGTTAAACTAGACTCCTTCTTTATCTAGGCGCTATTTGCTTGAAACCCCTCATAAGTTTTCTAATTCTTAATTGTCTATCCCGTCAGGTGAACGTATCGGACCGCTTCCACCTGATGCCGATCATCACCCCGGCGTACCCTCAGCAGAACTCCACCTTCAACGTCTCCGCATCCACGCGCAGCGTCATCATGGAGGAGTTCCGGCTAGGTACGTCATTGTAGCTGGGTACTGACTGGGCGAGCCGCCTCGCGAGGCAGACGTTCTTCCAACATAAAGGCTGGAAGAAAGCAGCGTGGTGGGAAATTCAAAAATTTCACAGTTTTTTACATTTTGTAGCTAAACTGAGCTAATTTTGTTGAGCGATTTTTTGTTCGCGGCAATAACAAAGTATTATTTTCATTATTGTAAACAATAGAACAACAATAATTTAGCCGATTATGTGTTCTTTTATTGCGGCGTTATTATCGCAGCAGTGTGTAACTTCATGGCCATCCTAATACAAAATGTACTGAAAACAGATATCGCAATAACCGACAATAACAATAACATCGACCGATAAAAACGCGCCTCTGTGGTCCCCCACAGAATGTATATATGTATACTCAGTTCGCATGTTTGTAACGGCTCAACTATAACAATAGCTTTACTTGCAGGTCTAGCCATAACCGACGAGATAATGCTGAACAAGTGTGGCTGGGAGCGTTTGTTCGAGGCTCCTAACTTCTTCTCACGATACAAGCACTTCATTGTGCTGTTAGCATCCTCGGCAGATGAGGAACACCAACTACACTGGTGTGGACTGGTCGAGAGCAAGATACGTCATCTCATTGGTGAGTAGCTGACTGATGGACTCGGACACATGTATAATGCGCGTGGGATGAGAATGAGATGCGACATTTTACGCGCGCGGTCATAGGAACCCCGAGAGAGAGAGAGAGAGAGAGAGAGAGAGAGGGGGAGAGGGGGAGAAATGGAAGAATGAAAGAAAGAAATATCCGAGATCTCTCGCGTTTAATCTCCGATACCGAAGCTGTGAAGCTCCTACCAATATAATAACCTTTTCCAATTGTCTGCAGGCAACCTGGAGCGTAACCAGCACATAACGATAGCGCACGTGAACCCCGAGTGTTACAACTCTGTGCCGCTGAACACTAACAACGGACAACCGCTGGCACTGCCCCCAGGTAAGTTAGGTTAGGTCAGGGGTCGGCAACCTGCGGCTCGCGAGCCACAGAATCAGAATCCAAGTTTTTTTATTCAATATGTCATAAATAAATTATTTACATTGAACGTCAAAATATTATCTAAAGTAAGAAAAAAGTATACAGGGTGTTAAAAGACCGCCAACAAAGCGGGAAACCACGTATTGTCCTCATCATAAAGAACATTTTTGCCCAAGGAACTATGCCTGGGAAATCAACGGTTTCCGAGATAATAAGGTTCAAAGTTGGACTTTTCAAAACTTTTTTCTTGCAAACATTTATTCAGTTTCTTCTCAAGAAGCCGTATCAAAATTATAAATATTTCTTACAAAAACCGACGTTAAAATTGCAACCCGCAATGTATTCTGAACATCGGCACTTCAAGCTAAAATAACATAAACTTATACCTACGCTTGCGCAATATGACTTCTGTGCGTTTCATACACGTCCATTGCGTGATAAAATATTTTTCCAAATTACAACCTAAAAAACCAAAATCATTTCCCAGCAAAAATTTATCGAAAAAGTACTTTGTTTTGGTGTCTAGCGTGCGTACCTTTCGGGTCTGTTGGCGGTCTTTTAACACCCTGTATAAATCAGATACTTAAACTATCTAATACTAAGTATCTAGCTACTTTTTTTTCTCCAGCTTCACTAGCTCTGATCGTTCTTGGAGAAGTAGCATGGTAAAGAACCACACAGGATCTCGTGCTTAAAAAAAAAATTTGTAATGCAGGTAGGTACTTAATAAATAACACATTGGTAAAATAATTTAAGTGTGATGATCGTGCGCTGAACTGGTTTAGTGCCAGACTTCTTTGTCATTTAGATGTGGCTCTTTCGATATAAGTTGCGGCTCTTCAGTTTCATAGGCAAATATTTTAACATAATAAGTGTATGTGTAATAGACCTGTAAATTATCATTCGGGGGTCAAGTTCCTTACAAAATAAGAGTAAAATCGGCGATAATTCTAGCGCGCTGCGCGCATTTCCTCTATTTGTATCGAAGGGGAATCTTCTTACATGAAAATGAAGAAGAATTAATAGAATCTGTGAATACTGATTTAAAAAAAATTGTAATTATTAATTCTAAAATATTGAAACGAACATTATTAGTGGCTCTTTTAAAAACTGGTAAAAAAAAAGTAAGATGTCGCCTGTACAATTGTACATGTCCCACTAGCTGGGCAAAGGCCTTCTCTCAGAGAGAGAGTTCGAGCTTAATCACCACGCGTGCTCAATGCGGGTTGGCGATTATTGCGTTGAGGGTATAATGCCTCATACGCTCAGGTTTCCTTACGATGTTTTCAAAAACTGGTAAATTTTGAAAATTTTACTTTTTGGCTCTTTAGTCTGAAAAGGTTGCCGACACCTGGGTTAGGTTATCGTGTGAGGTAGTGGCCACCCCTGGTGTCAAAGTCAAAGTGTTTTATTAAATTTGCCATAAATACATTATTTAGATTGAACATCAAAATAAAAAAAGTATATAAATCAAATACTTATTACTATCTAATACTAAGTATCAAATAAGTAATACTTACTGCCGCACTCAGAGTCGTTTAATTGTCCATTAAGGATGACTTAAATAAATAATTCAATACAAATCCTTTAATTAAGGTTGGACGATAGCAACGTGGCGGGAAATTCAAAAATTTCGCAGTTTTTTACATTTTGTAGCTAAACTGAGCTATTTTTGTTCAGCGATTTTTCTTATGTTATTGTCGCGAACGAAAAATCGCTGAACAAAAATACCTAGCTCAGTTTAGCTACAAAACGTAAAAAACTGTGAAAATTTGAATTTCCCGCCACGTTGCTTCCCACCTTAAGTCGTCTTTAATGGACAATTAAACGACTTTGAGTGCGGCAGTAAGTATTAACGACACGTTATTGTTTTCTAGGAGCGCCAGTTCCAGTCGGCGATCCAGTTCCAGAAATAAATAAGAATGAAAATGTAAGTAAAACATTAGAGGTACAAAGTAAAACGTGTACTGACGCGACGACGTCTCAAAAATATTAAATCGATATTCCAATTACTTCCCGCGAATAAGGTCCTTATTGCATTGATGGTATGAGGTAGTGGCCACCTCTGGTGTCAGAGTTTTAGGCCGCCCAAAGGGCCTCTGACATGACTTAACGATTGTAATTAACTTGCTGCGCGCTTAGCGGACAACGTTTGTCCGTAAGCAAAGTAATCTGATTGGTCGACAATTTTCTCCGTTCTGATTTGACCTAACCAAAATACTACTACATCACTGTTATCTAAAGTTGCACTCTAAGTCGATAGCGGAAATTTAAGTAGACTGTCTACTGATCACTACAAACAACTTGTACCTGGTGGCGAAAAATGTGGAGCGAAAAAAAAATCAGCTGTTCCCTACAAAAGGTCGACTCAGTACTGCGCCAAATGTATGAAACAGCAGATTTTTTTTTTCGCTCCATTTTTTTCGCCACCTGGTACAAGTTGTTTGTAGTGATCAGTAGACAGCCTACTCTCAAGTTCCGCTATCGACTTAGAGTGCACCCTGTATTAACATGTAGCATTGCAAAGATGCGCATTTTGGTTGACATAGTCGAATCGGAACTTGTCATATGAAAAATTAATCAAGAACAACCGGGTCCAACGGTTTAACGTGCCTCCCGAAGCACGGAATATAAAGATACAAAGTAAAACATGTACACACTTACGCGACACGACTTGCGAATAACTTCTCATAAATATTGAATCAACAATGTGGTAGAGAGCTTCGAATGACTTTCCGCGAATAGGGCCCTTATTGCATTGATTACAAAGTCCAAACCATGTTTTCCAGGGCGAAGTACAACCCAACCTCTGCTCCATGTGGTTCATCGGTCTAGTCTTCGAGAAGAGCAACGTGAACGTAGACCTTACCTACGACATCAAGTCCTTTACGAAGGCCGTTCACTATCAGGCCGAACACACTAGCATGCTGCGCGAGGGAATGACTATAGAGGTGTGTACTTTATAAAGGACATCAGCCCACCTCTGCGCACTGTTGGGTATAGGCCTTTTTCCCCTCGCGCCACCTCTCACGGTCCCTCGCCGTCCGCATCCATGGACCCTCCGCCGCTGTGACAATGTCGTCCGACCCGATCGTCGTCCAGTTCTCGGTCGCCACTCTGTCACTGCCTTTGTCCATCGGCCATCTTCCTTCCTTGCCAGGTGTCCTGCCCATTTCCATTTAAAAATAAAGATAAAACATTTATTGCCTAAACCAAAACATTACGTTAAAAAACACACTTAAAACATTAGATTTATATCTAACCATTTTGACAAATGGGGAGAGCTCAGGTTTGTGCTGTTTACCATGATTTTAAAATATCCTTCAAAATCGAGTCATTGCGACTCCCAATCACCTTCAATGACAGTATGTGTCAAATAAATGCAGTCTGAAGTCAAATGCAACCTTCAAATGTCATTTTGAAAGGTATCGCGAGAGATTCAAAAGTTAGACAATTAAGCCCCATTGTATTGTAACCATCGGTGCGCTGAGAACTCTGAAATCAAACTTACCCCATTTTACCCCCTCAGGCGCGGCACGTGCGTCGCAAGCAGCTTCACCAATACCTCTCGCCGTCTTTGCTGAAGAGAGAGAGAACTACCTCCAGCAGCAAGCGCAAGAGCGAGAGCGGAGCGCCGCCACCGCCGGCCGCGCCCGTCAAGAAAACTAAAAGACTTTCAGAGAGCAGCGTGAGTATTCTTTTTGCTCTTTACATCAAGGATGTTAGGGCTCAGAATGCCCTTTTCGCAAAATGTCCCAGTCGCACAATGTCCATTTCTCAAACTGTCATATTCGCAGAAAGTCCTTCTCTCAACATGTCAAGACAAGGACATATAAATTTTTAAGATAAAAAGGCATTATGAGACTAGAATGTTTTGAGAAAGGGACATTCTGCACCCAAAAGGAAATTCTCTCTCGCTGTCTCTGCTGAAGAGAGAGAGAACTACCTCCAGCAGCAAGCGCAAGAGCGATAGAGTCAAGAAGACCAAAAGACTTTCAGAGAGTAGCGTGAGTCCTCTTTGCTTCATACTCTTTTCACCTAAAATCGGAATTTTGGTTAAGGAGCAAATATCACAGCCGCACAATGCCCTTTTCTCAAAACGCCTTAGTCGCAGAATGTCTTAGGTTTGCACGTCCTCGTTGCTATATTTAAGATTAAGGACTTAGTAGATCCTAGAGCCAAAGACCTAAATCAAGGATTGCATGTACATCTTAAAAACAAATACGACATTTAACGCGTAAGGACAGCATTTGACGGTAGGACTTTATGCGAAAAGGACTGATAGTATAGTGTGGAACATTTGAAAAACATCATTTAAAAATATGTTTTTCAGATTTTTCGACATATTGCCAAAATTAGGAGGTGCTTTATCACAAATTCAAGGATACCTTGCTTAAATAAACCTGTCTTTTCTTCCAGACGGACGAAGTGAGCGTCCTCTCATACAACGACGACTCCAACTCCTCAAACGTTTACGAGGTCAACCTCCACAACGGCACCGTGCCTCCCGCCGCGCCTTCGGACCCCACCTCTACCTCCACCTCGAGCGAAGGAGAGAAGATCCCCGACCACCCGTCGACCTCTAACACCATCGCGTGCACATAGCACTATGAGCAGTGGCGCCAGAGGTTCATCTTCGGCGCTCCGCCACCGACGAAGCGGTCCAAGAGGGCCGCGATTTAAGGACGAGACTTCTGTGAAGTGTTTTCGAGAACTGTTTAGAAAGTCTTCGAATGTCCGGTGTTGCCGGAACTTTACTGTGAAGTGCTTGGGCGAGAGTCAGCCTTAAAATTAATGGTCTTCTCGTGCCGAAAGCATCGTATTTTTGCGATTTGACGCTTCTATGACGCCCTTTTGAGCATTGCATTGAGCGTCGGGGCAGGCATAGAGATGCGATAGTGTCAGTGCAATTAACGATGTCTATGGAAAGTGGCTAGCTGTTAGATTCGGCAACATAAGAGCAATAATCTTAACAGAGTGTGGTCCTCTGAACAATGAAACATACTCTATCTATATGAAAAATGTTAGTCCAACGGACCTAACAACCATGACATTGAGCTTGAAATACTGATGCACTGTTGTGTGTTCTTCACTAAGTAGCTGAACTGATCGAGAAGCACATTATATGACCTTGAGAGCATTATAAAGCTCGACATAGACCTCTGACTGGGCATGTTACATATACTGGGCAAGCCAAGAAAGTTTTTGCCCTGTCCGGTACACCGGGCAAGTGGGTTGAGGATATGTTTTCCACAAAAACAAGTAACAAAGTGACGGGATGTGACGGATTGTGATTCTAGTTTCTAAGTGATGGATTGATTGACAAAGTGGAGTTAAAACGTTGGTGCAATTATGGGGTTCTTTTGGACTTTTGATGTATTGTTGCAATATTGTTCGCCGTTGGATGGCCCTGTGACATCGGTAAGCTCGGTTTGGAATGGTCTTTTTGTGTGCGTTTATTTTATATGATTTGGAAGATATTGTCAGCCTTTACGTATATTACTTTTGAGTACCATACTCAAAGAGTGCACAAGTCAATTTTAAGCGTTCGCAAGTGATATGATAATAATTTCAAATGAACTGCCAAGTAGGGCTGAGGCGTGTGGTTATACAGGGACCATACTTTCTTTTTATGGTCCTATAATGTCTTAGTATCTTATGAATTCTCGAACAAAAGTCAATTGACAAATCTATGGTAATCCAGCCCGTCTTTGATGCGCACCGCGAAAAGATTTCGACGTGAAATATGTCGCAAACCGCAAACGCTAACTGATAAGTTTTTGTTTGCGGATGTAGGTTTTTCTAATGTGTCAAAGGCGATTATGGCGTGTCAAAAGCAAGTCTACAAGTGACAAGTACTATAAACTTCAATCGCGTTTCGCGGGAAGAC
This sequence comes from Zelleria hepariella, assembly GCA_949319315.1. Classification (NCBI taxonomy): domain Eukaryota; kingdom Metazoa; phylum Arthropoda; class Insecta; order Lepidoptera; family Yponomeutidae; genus Zelleria; species Zelleria hepariella. The sequence continues at coordinate 20,381,066 of OX439380.1, forward strand.
ATGTCACCATGACTTCCCGTAGACAGAACGAGTATCTCGCGGGCAAGCGTAGATAAATCTCTATTGATTTGAAAAGAACACTATTATAAATAAATGGGGCTGACAAAAGGTCTAAAGACCTTTCATAGTTTTAGTCAAATTATATTGGTAACTCTTGAATGTTTGTACAGGGCGTAAGGCCTCGGTCTCGAATTTTGCGGGCGGCGGAGCGGCAGCGGCGGCGGCGCGGGAGAGGGGCGGGCAACGCATACCTGTTCTCGAAACCAGCGGGCAGATCGCGCGGCACTGTAGCGGTGTAGTGTTGTGTTCGTGGTTGTGTTGTCGACATTCGCAAACGAAATGTCTGAAAATCGGCGACAACATCTTTTTGATTCAAATTTATTCCTAACGCTCGATTTATTGTGGGCAAAAGAAGAAGTGGATCCCTACTATAGAGCAAGGAAAATAAATGGCGAGTTTTATCGAAATTATGAAGAACAGAGACAAAATCCCGATAAATTCTACGACTACACCAGAATGAGTGTAGAAACTTTTGACTATATTCTAGAAACTATCAAGAGTGATTTAGAGTCTGGAATTAATCCAAAATGTTTTAGAGGTATATCTCCAGCAGAAAAATTATACATAACGCTTGGGTAAGTAAAACAACGAAATTGTAATTTGTAATTGTATTTATTGATAGTTTCAAAAAGGAAGTGTTGTACCTACTAATTTAGTAAATAGTTTGGCATCGGTATTAAGTTCCCAGATACAATAACAACACTACTACAATGCAGACGCGCAACGCGGGACGGTCACCGCTCGACTGGAGTGCACCGCTCGTTGCCCGCCCCCGCGCCGCTGTTTTCGAGACCCGGTCCATTTGACGACACGCATAAGATCCTGCCGCTCCCGCTCCGCTGCCGCCGCCGCCCCGCTGCCCGCGGAATTCGAGACCGAGGCCTAACACTTCTAAATCATATAAAGTTCACACGAGAGAAGTTCTGAAACGTATAAATTATTTAAAAATATTTTTATATTATACTGATGTAATACAATTCTGATTGTAATAATATATTGTCTCTAGATGTCTCGATGGGCTCTTCGGGTCGGCGCAAGCGAGTAAGTTATCTAGTTACTAAATTCATAATACGATACGTAATTAAACTCGTGGAAAAACCAGATAACTATATTTTTTGCCAAAAGTATCATAGAAAAACACTTTCGGCCTAGCAGTAAGAACGATATTGATCTCAACTAGAGATGGGCAAGTACTTACCCATTGTTTTCCGGATAATACCCCGATGTGCCCACAACATAATGTTAACTGTGCAATACAAACCAGGTGAACGATTTTGCTATTTTCTTCACTCATATCCTTCAAAATCGAGTCGCAATCCCTATCCCAATCGTTTTAAATGACAGTTTGTATGAAGTTTGTCAGCACCCTTCAAACGTCAAATTGAAAGGGATCGCAATAGATTCAAAAGTTGGACAATTACCTCATCATAGTACAAAACGCTCCAGACGATTTTGGGACTTATGAAAGTTCCATATGCAGTAAAAGATGCATTTATCTATCTATCCATCCCACGAATAACGCTGCATGCCTCTTCCCAGTCACGGCAACCTCCTCGGTCACTTGCTATCCTTGCCCACTGCTTTCCAGAAGCCTTTTTGATATCATCGACCCATCAGCAGAGATGGGTAAATGCCCGGGTTAAAATCCACCGCTGGATTAAAATCCATTTCTGCCCAATAAACGCCGGGCATTTATAATAAACGCCGGGCGGAAATGAAATTAATCTTGTCCTTACATTCGGTGCATAATCGGTAACAAAAGAAGCCACAGAAAGGTGAAATACGAACTTAATTTAAATGTTTGTACATGAAACCTCATGTGAAGATTATTAAATGAGAAAAGAGAAAAAAAATAGGGACTGGACCAAATTGTAAAAGAAAAAATGTTGGCGAAAGTTTGAAATTACCCTGTGAGTGACGGTTTCCTATCGTATCATCGAATGTCTTTTCACCGAATATCGTTTCATCGACAACGAATCACCGAATGGTCGGATCATCGAAAGGTTCGCTTTATTGAACGTTCTACTTTATTATTTAAAAATAACTTATTGAAAATTATATGATATGATGGATGAGTAAGTGAGTTTCAAGCAATATTATGCGTTGTGTGAGGTTTACAAGCTAAAATTTAACATTAGTTCACCAAAAGTAGCGTGTCGGGAATTTTTTTTTTTTTCAATTTCTTTACAGGTTTGAATTCCAGTGGCAGCATATAATAGTGACTTTACACCTGTTTTGGTTTCCTTACCCGAAGCGTGCCAATCGGGACTTACAAACTCTGCCTTCGCTGTTTGTCTATCTGTCCTACATTTGTAGTGACAATACTTGCTAATGAAGGGAAAATCGTGAGGAAACCTGACCGTCGGGCATATACTTAACGTGAAAAACGCCAATCCGCTGTGGGCACGCGCGTGGTGAGACATTTGAATAGGTACTGCCGGGTGGCAGCTTGTGAAACGACAGTTGTAGTAGGTACGCCCAGTACCACTGCTTTAGCTCTAAATATTGGTATAGGGCATTTGATAAAACGACCTATTCGATGAAGTGTACCATCGATGATCCGATCATTCGGTGATTCGTTGTCGATGAAACTACATTCGGTGAAAAGACATTCGATGATACGATAGGAATCTCCTGTGATACCCGTTGACATTGCTGAAAAGTCATTGTCATTGCCGTTGGGGAACTCATTGCTTAGGTATGCTTTCAAAGTATGCAAAACACTAAAGTTGCCCTTCAAACCTTGACTGTCCACGAAAAGGCTAGGTACACACTTACCAACCGAAGATAAATCAGCATTACTAGACGAAGATTTTTGTAAAATGTTGAAACAATGCCACCTGTTTCTGGAACCCATTTCAGAGGCTATAATACGTCTAGGATCCAATAAAAAAACCTTCCCTATGGATTTTTTTACTTAACAAAACATGCATTCCAATTTCCAAGTTACTTTTCTGTTTGCCAGAAGTAACAAAAGTTGCAAACGAAGTCAAGGAAAAAAATCTAGACGATGTTAATGTGAGCTCTGCATGATAACGCCTTCTAAGTGAGAGAAAGAGATATCCAATAACGAACACCTAGGTATTTAATAAAAGTATCATACTCTGACACGCACGTCTTATCCTGTAGCGGACGGACTTTAGGTAAGTTGATGGTTCACAGAATAGAAAAACAATCACACTAAGCTATACACTACTCTGCATACAAAAATATCGAAATAGTTAACAGTGTCCATCTTGTGCTTAAGGTCTAGGGTCAGCCATTTAGTGATATAGACTAAAATGTACTTAAAATTTTAAATTACTGTTTTAGTGATGTCAAACTTTTTTTTACGGGAATTGCTTGGGTAGGCGCTAGGAACACTTAGTGCTGGAATACGCATCGTTTGAAATATGAGGTCTTTAAAAAAAATAAAAAAATATTCTGTCGGGCGTCGGGAAACTAGTAACTGGGTCGTGTTGGGGGTGTTTTTTTATAGGAATCGGTTGGGTAGGTCCTAGAAAGTAAAAAAGGTCCCGTGACTTGGTGCCGGGAAACGTACCGTTTTTGGGTAATGGCTTTAATAAAAAAAAATACATAACTCAAAAACGGTGCGTTTCTCGGCATCAAGTTACAGGACTTTTTTTGCTCTCCAGAACCTAACCAATCAGTAACCGGCCAAAAAAAAATTCATTTTACCTATTTGTAAAAAAATCTAAGTTTTCGGCCCATAGCGCCCCAAACACTACACCGCAACCAATTTTCTTTCCTATTATCGTCATTTAATATTTTCCGAATAAGGTTTTGTAAACAAAAAAGTAATTTGTAGTGAATTTCTATTTATGCCCGCCGAAATGGGCAAAAATCCATTTCTGCCCGATTAAAACCCTTTCTGCCCGATTAAAATCGTTTGGGCAGAAAGGGCAAAAATCCATCGCCCATCTCTGTCCATCAGCCCCTTTATCCACCGTAAAAATACCCAATTTTAAGGCACAATAGGACGCGCAACTAGCGCCGGCCAGAAAATATGTTTTTTTTTTTTCATTGGCGGAGCTAGTTGTGCATCCTGCTGGGCCTTAATTGGCAAAAAAAAGATTGTCACTTCAATCAGGGCTATTTTCGAGAGTTTTACACTCAACGGTTTAGTGGATTTTTTAGAGAATAGAGGCGCAGGGATGCTTACCGAAGGTCAAAGGTAGGCCACCACTCTGTGACTGCTTCTGTCCATTGTCCCGTCTGACCAAATAATATCGCAAAATGAGCTACCGTGTTTGGATCAGAAACCCTTTGACAACATTTATAAATTGGCATTTAAAAACGCTTCGGGTAAAACGCGCGTCGAAGCTTCTCAAGTTTTCTTTCCGACTTCTGATACATCCTATTGGCAAAAAATATGTTTCAAATTAAATGTTGCATTGACTAGGAAGGTCCTTTATAGCTTCATTTATCCAACTACAGCAAGGGCAGCATAAAGCTGGGTTAGAGCGTATCTATGGGTTTATAACTCTTATCCCGCTCTACGTCAAGAGTGAGTTACATATAGTTATAAACTCATGGATACGCCCTAACCCAGCCTTATGCTACGCTTGCAGTAGAGCGCCCATCGTCTAAAATAATTGCGTGCATAGGTGTTTTTGTAACATTAGTAAGTTTTTATTGGACTATTTTTGTCCAACAGAGAACACTGGTTTTCTATTAGACTCCATTTTACAAAAGAGTTCCCTCTATTAAAGTTCTTATTACAATGTCATAGGGGCTTTTTTTGTTCAACTCAAGGGAACTCTTTCGTGAAACGTAGTCTAGTAATGGAGCGTCCAATCTCGCGCTTGTCCCCCTGTTTGTATAAATATATGAGGCAATTTATTTGCAGGTCCCCTCGGTGGGAGGTCGTCATGTTACATGTAAGTTTTGCTCAAGAACAACCCACCCTTTTGACACTGTTTTGCAAGTGACCTTCTAATTAGCGTGGAACTTCTAGTGCCGCCTATTTGAAGTCAGTATACTAGTGGTTCGCCCCGAACTGTGAAGTCGCGCGATCCCATAACTCGGGGCAACCTCTCGTCCGATTTGGCTCATGTTCGAATAAAAAATATATATTTTTGACTCATTTACCCGCCTACTAAATTTTATGACGATCCGATCAACGATAGTCAAGTTATCGTCGAACGAACATTCATACATACATACAAACGCAGGATTGTTCAAGTAGACTCTTCTGTTAGGCCATATTCAATTTTAACTGACCGCCAACGGTATACACCGTGGAATTTTAGTGGTTTTAAAGCCGAAGGTATTTAGTTGCACTCGTGATTCTGAGCCAAATTCCAAAATTTTACTTCAAAACGAGCGAAAAAAAAAACACTTCCCAATACAAACGGCTATCGCCAATCGACACCATTTGTATGGAGAAGTGATTTTTTTTCTCGAGCGTTTTGGAATGAAATTTTGTAATTTGGCTCAGAATCACAAGTGCAACAAAATACCTTCGGCTTTAAAACCACTAAACTTGCACTGAGTAGTTTGGACCTCGTCTGGATGTCTTGTTGATGGAATGACGGTAGCAAATTACTGTGATAGTAGACTTCGTGGGAAACCTGGGATTTTACTCGTTCATACGATTTTCACAAATCATTTCATTTGACTGTCAGGATGGTATAGGTGCTGGGCAAGCCTGCTCCATCTAAAACAATGTCCCAGGCACTGCAGCGCCGAGTGGTCTCTTCACCCATCTAGTGTGAGTGAAGGTGCCACTTGACGCTGTATAAATCATCTCATTACGTAGATGCAAAGGACTACTTTGGAAAATAACTTTACTGACGTTTTGTCAAGCTCCCGTGATAAAGCGTACTTACACATGTCATCGATTGTCCACAGCAAACCGTTAATAGTAGGTTACTTGCAAACGGTTCAGTTATTTTACAGTACAAAGTTGAAGAAATATTCCAAACTATTTGAGTATGTCTATTCTATTTTTTTACGCCTGTGCCTTTACATTATTTTATGACCCCATTGTCAACGTTTAGGGCCTCGAGTCTGTATACTATGTTGTGGTTCTACAGGGTGTTATTTTGGTTTGTGACACCCGACTCATGGACGATATTTTTAGTAAATCTAAAAACGATTAAATTTTTTACTAGCTTACCCCGAACTGTGAACTCGCATGTTCTTTAAAGCCCCGTATCTCGCCAACCCCTTGACCGATTTGGCTCATGTTCGAACTGAGTAATATTTTTTTGTCTCATTCACTCGCCTGCCAAATTTCACGACGTTCAATCCATGATACTCGAGGTATCGTCGAACAAACATTTATACAATACAAACGCCGGGTTGTTTAAGGGGACAGAGAACATCGCTCGCTCGTTCAATGAAGAATTACCATTGCGTTTCACTTCACTCCCTCTCGAGTTTCGACCAATGACATTACACCGTCATTGCTTTTGACCAATAAAAATGCCTCGATTTACTAGGGTTTGCAATGAGCCGTTTTCAAAGAACGACTTCAAAGTAGTTCATAGATGGCGCTTACGGTGTGGCCATAGAAGAACAGGAATACGGCTGTCAATATTAATCTGTGCTAAGGTACTCGTATATTTGACAGCCGTATTCCGGTTCTTCTATGGACGGACACGCCTGTAAACGCCATCTATGTTCTACTTTGAAAACGGCACATTAAAACCATTTTTTTCTCAAAACTTCGATCCTGTCGAAGAACATCTGGCTTGCAGACCCGAGGTCATACACAGAGGATTGAGATTGGTATCCCGATACACTCCTGTCTGCGTTTCGTTGATGTTGACGGGCAATACTTATCCTTATCCTGTCTTCATCAGTCTGTTATAAAATACCTGGTGGTAGTCAGTTTCGAAAATTTATCATACATTGGCGAGTAAAAATAACATAAAAACATAATCCCTCCTAAAAAAGTTTGCTTGTTTTTTTTACTGAAGTTTATTGGTTTGTAACTTAGTTTCGATAGCAGGTTTATTTTTTATTTTTCTGTGCATATCACATAGAAGCTCTACCCGGTTTTTTGTAACACACTGTTTATAAAATTGATATATTTCTTCTACTTTCTTATGTGCAAATATAGTAAAACAAATGTTATTATTAATATAAAAAATATTCAGAACTTTCTATTACTGAGAAAAATATGGATTCCATGTAGCTTATAAGACTCAAATGTAGTTTCGATTAAGGACCTTCATGTTTACTTATAAGTTGTAAATACCGATAGAAAATTTATTAATATTATATATTGAAAAAAAAAACAAAGAAAAGTGAAAAGTAAAAAAAAAGAGAAATAAATGTATATACAAAAGGGAAATACTTCTTTTATTTTTATATGAAATAAGGTAAACATAATATTCCATTATGTAAAATCACACCACGATTAATAATAAATATTGAACTACATAATTTCATAACTATTCCTGGGCGGTCTTCGTCCAAGAGTGAACATTTCATTGTTTTCCATTCACGTTATTGTTTCGCCGCCTTCTGAAACAATAAAACAAAAGGCCGTCTCAATGAGAAAAACTATACTAAAATGGCGGCTTGTATGGTAAGGTCGGAAAAGAGGTTACAATTTTCAGTTCGCTGGGTTATAAAAACGATTTCTGTACATGCCTAAAACTTTTTAACAGTTTTGGTGAGAAAATATTGTTTGTTGCTTTTTTATACGTTGGGTTTGTGGATAATAATTAAAGACATCTTTGAAAATTACATCAAAGTATTGAAACTGAATAAATAAGAAAACAACAGAAATAAGAGAGAGAGAGAGAGAGATTATAGTCAACTCGCTCGTACGCATGATCGCTCTGTATGGACACGCCGAGCTCCTGTAAATCAACCATCTCCGTTCGCTAAGAGAGAAGAGAAGATAGAGAGACTTATAGTCAATAACTTACCAACTCTCTCTCGACTCTACAGGTCGCTCTGTATGGACACATTGTGCTCTCGTAAAGGAACCATCTCCGTTCGCTAAGAGAAATGCCCTGTTTCTAAATTGAGAATTTCACTAAGTAATTGGGTACGCAAAGTTTTTGGTTCGAAAGTCCGTTATTGGCTTAAACTTATCTTTAGACAATATTGAGAAACTATTTTAAATATTTTTTATTTTGGTCCAGTAGTTTTGTTTTTATGCGCTAAAATGTTTTGTTCCTATGACCGCCAACAGTATGCAGACCGTCGCGTGAAGGTCATAAAACCGTATCTTTGAAACGTTGTAAAATCCAAACTACTGAACCAAAATAAAAAATATTGAAATTAGTTTCTCAATATTGTCTAAAGATAAGATTAAGCCAATAACGGACTTTCGAACAAAAAACTTTGCGTACCGATTGTTTGTGAGAAATCTGCAAAGACAGACTTAAGGGCTTGCTTAGCGAATTACTCAATGGCCCGTTTTCAACAGACAGTTAGAAGCTGAATTCAAAGCCCTTGGTAGATGGCGCTCATAGGCTTGGCCATACAAGACCCGGGTTGTGGCTGTCAAATTTCGCTTACACAGATTAATAATATCTTCAGAAAAAGCGAAATTTGACAACCGTAAAAACGGCTCATTCAGAAAAGTATAGTTAACAACTTACCAACTCGTTCGTGCGCATTTCCAGCAGATCGCTCTGTATGGACACGCTGAGCTCCTGTAAAGGGACCGTCTCCGTCCGCCAGTACACGTCCGGGTTAGCGTCCCACTTGTTGTTGCGGTTGCGACGCTTGTGCGCCTTCAGATGTACCTGCGGGGAATGAACATGTTAGCAGCTGAAATTGGACCCTTTTACGCAAACTGGAACCAACCCACATTTATTGTGAAATGGCCCGTTTTCAACTGACAGTTAAAAGCTGAATTCAAAGCCCTTGGTAGATGGCGCTCATAGGCTTGGCCATACAAGAAGGATGCAGCTGTCAAATTTCGCTTGCACAGATACGAGTATCTTCAGAAAAAGCGAAATTTGACAGCCGTGAAAACGGCTCATTGAAGTACACACGACAGCATGACAGACCGTAATTTTTTTTTTGTAAAGTCGCCTGTAACTTAATCGAGTAGAGCGCTAGCGTGTAGGGGTCGATCGACGTGCTGTCGTGTGTCCACGCTTTCTAACGACTAAAATATGACATTTTCAACTGTCAGTCGTGGAACCAACCACCCACTCCTTTGCAAACTCATTATACAAAAGTCTCGTTTTCTCGAAATAGAACTGCTGTGGGTTGGTTCTTGTTTGGGTAAGTGGGTCCAGCCCCTATATGATCTAAAATATCCACCGTAAAAACCGTTTTTAAATGTCAAAAAAAAGATTGTTAATTTCAATAAGGGCTATTTTCGAGTGTTTTGACGCCCGGAGGTTGAGTATAATTTTTAGATAATAAAGGCGCAGTTTGCCCTTTTCCTTTTTATTTGGTGTCTCAGTTTACCTTCCTAATGTGCGAGTTGACCATGGACCGCAGATGGAAGAGCGCGGGGCAGAGCGGGCAGCGGCGCGCGGGCGCGGTGTGGGCGCATAGCGCGTGCGCGTTGCGGCGGTACGCTGTCACGAAGGCTCGGTCGCATTCCTGGCGAGAGACATTGGAAAAGGGGTTAAGGTTGGACGATAGCAACGTGGCGGGAAATTCAAAATTTTCACAGTTTTTTACATTTTGTAGCTAAATTGAGCTATTTTTGCTCAGCGATTTTTCGTTCGCGGTAATAACATAGTGTTCTTTTCGTTATTGTAAACAACAGCACAACAATAATTCAGCCGATTATGTGTTCTGGTCGACAAAGCAGTGGCACTGCCCAAAAAACTCGAAGACCAGAACACATAATCGGCTGAATTATTGTTGTTCTGTTGTTTGCATGTGCCTCGATAGGCTCCCAATTGTACGATTTGTTAATGCTGTCTTAGATGTCCTTTTAAAGTTTTTCTAGTTCAGCAAAGAATATTCTAATTCCATAGAATTAGTTCGCTGGTCGTAGGAAAAAAACGAGGAAAACCCGGTTTTGTCCTTCTACTGGGAATCTACCGACATGCCATTGCGTTGGAAACTAAAGCCCCAGAATGTTATATCGAGCTATGACTGTTCTGATATCTACGAGGGACGGTGGACTAGTCAGCTAGACTAGTCTATAATAGAGGCAGTCACGGAATGGTGGCCTAGAATGTCTCGACGGTCGGTGGGTAAAGCGAAAGATCGAAGGGTCAATGACATTGCCAAAACAGTGGGGGGACAATAATTATTGACGAGATTGGCATTAGACCGACGGGGTCGGCGTAAAAAGGAAGATGCCCAGCAGCAGGCTATATTTATGGGCAGTGTCGGTACCTTCATAGAAACCCAAAAGCCTGGCTTGCCCTAATAAATCGCTCGATCAAGACAAGTATCAAACATAACGTATTAAAACTCACAATATTACGCTGCTATAGTTTAAAACTTCGCGCTCTTAGCTCTTGTAATGTCGTACGTCAAACAAGAAAGGTCATGAACCCGCGATGCGCCAATCAGCGTCGAGCGTTTAAGTTGCGATAGTTCATCTCACTCCCACGCGTTGGCTTTATACCGGGATTCTCTCTTCCCTCTCTACTGCATGGGAAACTCGTCAAAAACGTTAGTGTGACGTGTGACGTTAGCTGGGAGTGCGCGGGGTGTCATTGATCCGACCAAATTAAGTAAGGCCTTCTTTGGTGTTTTGCAGTCCGAGTGAGGTGTCTAGTTAACTTGTGAGGGTTATTTTTACTGGAAACGTTTCAAGACGACGCAACTTCGTATCATAACATTGGTTTGTTTGTGCGCAAAGAATGTTTTGTTGTCTTGTTTCTAGTGTTTTTGTATGTGATTTAGTGAGGAAAAATATGGAGGAAGTGGTGCCATGTGACGATTTAAGGTGTGCTAAAGCCTTGGTGAGGAAAGGTAGCATTATACCACTTGCAGGCCGTAAATCTGTTATTTTGTTCCATTCTTCGCAAGGGTCAACTAGGTAAGTATGGTAAGTAGGTAGTTTAATTCTTGGCAACAGTAATTTTTTCACATTCGCTCCACCGCTCAAGCAAACCAAAGAGCTTTTTTCAAAGCCACCGAAGATTGCTGTGTGCCAAATTCCGTAGGTAGTAGCATGCCTTCAGTGTGCTTTGATCACAGACTACATATACCCAAGCTATGGTAAACTAGCCCACGAGAAGAAAGTGTACGTGAAACTGAAGAATGAAGAGTAGACGGCAAGTTTTAACTTTAATAAACTGAACTATACATTAACTTAAGTATAGCAATCAGTCACCAAAATATTATGTTGGGCTTGCCCTAATCTGAGACCCCAGGCACGCCACTGTTTATGGGCTGGATAGATAGATTTATCTAGTTGGTAGTTATGATAATACTCACGTTGCACTTGTAGGGCCGCTCGTTAGTGTGAAGCCGCTGGTGCCAGAGCAGCGCGCGAGCGTCCACGAATCCGCGACCGCAGGTCTGGGGAGCACATGGGAATTATACAAATATTATACCTAATAATGTAAGGTAGGTAATCGTATGAGGTAGTGGCTGCCTCCGGTGTCAGAGTTTTTAGGCCGCCCACAGGAGCCCCTGACATGGCTTAACGATTGTTATTAATCAACAACAACCGGGACCAGCGCGAAGTACGGAAGCGCTCAGATATTATTGCCACTAGCGGTCACCGATCCATGGACTGACCGCGGCCATTGTTGCTTAACTTTTGTAAGCGCTTCTTTATTGCACAAAAGTTTGCAGCGTTTCGCCGACGACTAGAGAGAGGCCAACACTAAACATTTCTAGGAGAGCCCTATTTTCTGTATTTCCTATTCCCTCTGTTGGAGGGGGCGCCACTATAAAGTCTCTGCCCCGGTTCGAAAAAATCGTAGATTCTGGGCTGCTTTGAGGTAATAGATGTGTTTTATCTTTAAAAGCACTCACCTCGCAGCAGTGCGCCCTGAGCGCCCCCTCGCTGCGGATTTGCGGAACACGCGCTCGCAGCCCGCCGCGGCACATCGCAGCGGGGGCGCGCCGCCGTGCGCACTCACCTCGCAGCAGTGTGCGAAACAATTTGTTCCAAAGAAAGTCAGTTATCTGGGGACAAACTCTTACCTTTCCCCTGCATATTCCTCCCGGTACTGTTTTGCCTCGCTGCAGAACGCGCGCGCGCAGCCCCCTGCGGCGCACTGCAGCGGGGGCGCGCCGCCGTGCGCCGACACCACGTGTGCACTCACCTCGCAGCAGTGCGCGCTGCTATGCGCCTTAGCGTGCGCCCTGAGCGCCCCCTCGCTGCGGAACACGCGCTCGCAGCCCGCCGCGGTACATCGCAGCGGGGGCGCGCCGCCGTGCGCCGACACCACGTGTGCACTCACCTCGCAGCAGTGCGCGCTGCTATGCGCCTTAGCGTGCGCCCTGAGCGCCCCCTCGCTGCGGAACACGCGCTCGCAGCCCGCCGCGGTACATCGCAGCGGGGGCGCGCCGCCGTGCGCCGACACCACGTGTGCACTCACCTCGCAGCAGTGCGCGCTGCTATGCGCCTTAGCGTGCGCCCTGAGCGCCCCCTCGCTGCGGAACACGCGCTCGCAGCCCGCCGCGGTACATCGCAGCGGGGGCGCGCCGCCGTGCGCCGACACCACGTGTGCACTCACCTCGCAGCAGTGCGCGCTGCTATGCGCCTTAGCGTGCGCCCTGAGCGCCCCCTCGCTGCGGAACACGCGCTCGCAGCCCGCCGCGGTACATCGCAGCGGGGGCGCGCCGCCGTGCGCCGACACCACGTGTGCACTCACCTCGCAGCAGTGCGCGCTGCTATGCGCCTTAGCGTGCGCCCTGAGCGCCCCCTCGCTGCGGAACACGCGCTCGCAGCCCGCCGCGGTACATCGCAGCGGGGGCGCGCCGCCGTGCGCCGACACCACGTGTGCACTCACCTCGCAGCAGTGCGCGCTGCTATGCGCCTTAGCGTGCGCCCTGAGCGCCCCCTCGCTGCGGAACACGCGCTCGCAGCCCGCCGCGGTACATCGCAGCGGGGGCGCGCCGCCGTGCGCCGACACCACGTGTGCACTCACCTCGCAGCAGTGCGCGCTGCTATGCGCCTTAGCGTGCGCCCTGAGCGCCCCCTCGCTGCGGAACACGCGCTCGCAGCCCGCCGCGGTACATCGCAGCGGGGGCGCGCCGCCGTGCGCCGACACCACGTGTGCACTCACCTCGCAGCAGTGCGCGCTGCTATGCGCCTTAGCGTGCGCCCTGAGCGCCCCCTCGCTGCGGAACACGCGCTCGCAGCCCGCCGCGGTACATCGCAGCGGGGGCGCGCCGCCGTGCGTCGACACCACGTGCGCGTCGAGCCGCAGCGCCGTCGCGAAGCTCAGCTGGCACACGCGACAGGAGTGCCTGGAAGTAGAGGATTTTTTGTTAGTCACCAAAGCACAAAGCTATAATTTTTTTTTCTCTTCTGTTTTCCGTAACTTGGCAATCTGTTTGCAACAATGGGCCATTCACTTGTCTGTTTAAATCTGAGAAAATGCATCCAGTGAGCCTTCCTCATGTCCTGCTGGCGAATCTATTTTTCAGGGTGGGGATACTGTGTCTCCTCAATCGGGTGAATTGCACACTTCCTGTGCCTTCAAGTTCAGCCGCGAGTTCATTTACATGTTTCGACAGTCTTATTTGGTATTTATCGCTATATTTAGCGATCTCTTCCTTTACTGTAGCGATTTTTAGGTCCATCTGAATGTATCTGTTGCTTATGTAGTATGGTATGTTGAACATTTTCCAGATTGTTTTGTTTTGAAATCACTCCAAAATTTCGAGATTGCTATTGCTAGCCGTACCCCAGAGCTGGATTCCGTAGGTCCAGATAGGTTTCAGGATTGTTTTGTAAATAGCGATTTTGCTAGTTTGCGATAGTTGTGATTTTGGTCCAGTTAGCCAGTACATGCTTCTTAGTTTATGATCCAGTTGCTTGCGTTTTGTCCAAATGTGCGTTCGCCAGGTAAGCCTGCGGTCGAGATGTATTCCCAGGTATTTGGCATTTTCGGCTTGAGGTATTTCTTTGCCATAGAGCTTGACTGGTGGGCAAGTTTGCCTTCTTAGGGTGAAGGTCACGTGAACAGATTTCGTTTGATTTGCCTTGATGCGCCATACGTCCAGCCATTTCTCAATCTGGGACAAGTGGTCTTGCAGTTTTGCAGATGCAACATCTGGCTTCTCGTGGACAGAGAGGATCGCTGTGTCATCTGTGTACGTCGCGGTGGTGGTTTCTTGACGTGTTGGAAGGTCAGCAGTGTATATTAGATAGAGGACTGGCCCCAGGATACTGCCTTGAGGGACTCCTGACTTTATTTCACACAACTGCGAATTGCGAACTGCTCCCACACTCCTTTTATAATATCCTCAAATCCTACCTGGAATTCAGATGCTTTGAAGAAGAACATAACACGAAGCTATAATAGCAATCTAAACGACGAGGCTGGTGCTTTTTAAATGGCGAGGATAGCGCTGTTTGAAGAACGAGGATAGTGCTGTCTAAAAGACGAGGCTGACGGTGTCTGAATGGCGAGGATAGCGCTGTTTTAAGACCGAGGATAGCGTTGTCTGAACGACGTTGCTAGTGCTGTCTGAATGGCGTGGATAGCGCTGTTTGAAGGACGAATCTGGCGCTGTATGAAGAGCGAGGATAGCGCTGTCTGAAGGACGAGGCTGGCGCTTTATGAAGAGCGAGGGTAGCGCTGTCTGAAGGACGAGGCTGGCGCTGTATGAAGATCGAGGATAGCGCTGTCTGAACGACGATGCTGGTGCTGTCTGAATGGCGAGGATAGCGCTGTCTGAAGGAAGAGCATAGAGATGTCTGAAGGACGAGGCTAACGCAGTCTGAAGGACGAGGCTAGCGTTGTCTGAAGAACGAGGATAGGTCTGTCTGAACGACGAGGCTGGCGCTGTCTGAATGGCAAGGATAGCGCTGTCTGAAGGATGAGGCTACTGCAGTTTGAAGGACGGGGTTAACGCAGTCTGAAGGACGAGGATCTTTTCGTCCTTCAAAGGTTTTAGCTAATTTAAAGCACTTTTTAGAGGTTCCACTTACTTCTCGTCTCCCTTCCCCGTGCATAGCTCGTGTTTCCGAATGTGCGATTCGAACGGCCCCTCGCCCTTTGTAGCTCTGGCCGCAGTAGAAGCACGTGTACTTCTTGTCTTACTAATCTTATGAATATAGCGCTGTTTGAAGGAAGAATCTAGGGGTTTGTGGTGTCGGTAGTAAGTGGTGTTCTCACCAATCTGAATCTAGCGAGGGCCAAGGCCGATTCAGGCGCAGTTAGCTAATTTAAAGCACTTTTAAGAGGTTCTTAAAGCCTTTTTTAGAGGTTCCACTTACTTCTCATCTCCCTTCCCGGTGCATAGCTCGTGTTTCCGAATGTGCGATTCGAACGGCCCCTCGCCCTTGTAGCTCCGGCCGCAGTAGAAGCACGTATACTTCTTGTCGTGCTTGCGGTCGTAGTGCTCCCGCAGGTGCAAGGCGTCGGCGAGGATCGCACCGCATATCTCGCATACGTGGGCTCCCTCCTGAGGCAAAAAGAAGATACATAAACACCTACTCAGGCCCGATTTCTAAATTGAGAAATTCGCTAAGCAAGCACTTAAGTATCGTGCTGTCTCTGCAGATTTCTCACAAAAGAACGTGACAGATCGATCCTTAAGTATTTACTTAGTAAAATTCTCAATTCAGAAACCGGGCCTCAATCACCTTAGCTTGAATCCAACTTTCAAATATTGACTTCATTATTTAGTTATTTTGCGTATGGCATTGTGCTCGTAATGCTATACGGTGAAAGGTAGGCCGTCGAGCCACGACGGTACGTCTATGTCGGCCTCATGCACCTTAGCAACGCCGCCTTGGATGGCGAACAGCGGGCAGTTTGACTTCATTCATTCTGATGCAAAATAGCAAAAAACGCTCATTTGCGTAAGTATTTGCGATTCCACGTTTAAACTTCTCACCTTAACATTGACAACGTTGGAGTCCTGATGCAGCTTAAGATGTTGTATGAGCGTGGTGCGCTTCTTGAAGCACACACCACAGTCGTCACACGTGTAGACATCAATGTGCAACTGCATGTGCTCGTGGTATTCCCTCTGACGTTCCGTTGTGAACTTGCACAGCTGTGAACATTTTAAATATCCTTAACCGCTATATTGGCGTAAAAAAAAAACCAGTACCCTCAGGGCGTCTATGAGCCAAAGTAATACCAATTGGTTAATAATTCCAATGACCATATGGTACCCAAGAGAGGACACTAGAAGGAAGGGGCGTCCGAAAACTAGATGGAAAGAAAGATAGAAACTTGACGATTTCCGCCTAACCTTGGGACCTTACTGGACCAGAATAGCAGAGCATGGAACTAAGTGGAGAGAGCTGAAGGAGGCCTATGCCAGGAGGCACGCCAATTTGCAAGATATACTTTTGTAGCGAATTCGGAATAAAAGGGCTTTATTAAATTATAATAGTTCCAGTAAATGCCTGCAGTTAACTAAAAGAACACTCCACAAAATACAAAAAAGACTTGACCGGATGATATTCACTGGCAACAGAACTTATAAACCCACCACCTACAGAATACTTAAATGAAGAATGATCTTTGAACCAAACCTTAAGGGTTCATGAAGGGCTAGCAGGGTCAATGGATGCTGAACCTGAAATGTGACTTAACTGATCTCATCTGACAAATATCAGAGTACAAAAAAAAAATTGTCCCAGTTATGTTGTTTAGAAAAGATAAATAAATTGCATTGACAGTCACTTGGTTCAGTAGCTCTATTGATAGAGCAAGAACAGGGCATGCCTGAGGTTGCGGGTTCAAGTCCTGTCCAGGGGGAATTTTTATCCTTATAATAAATCTCTTAATGCTTCCCTAGTGCATTTAGAAAAAACAAAGTGTTTTTTTTTACAACTTTTATAAGGACTTTTTTGTATGAACTCATTTATTAAAAAAAGTCATAAACTAACCTTGCAAATGTAAAGATAGATTCCGTGGTCTTGCATCATGTGCTTCTTCAACTTAGAGTGGAACCGGTATTTCACGGAGCATTGGCTGCAGTTAAGGTAGAGCATCGGAGATCGCACCTTTCTCTCCTTCTTTGGCTTCCGCTCTTTTATTGAATCAATAACAGTTTTGCCAACTTCGGAGTTCCGGAACACCATTTCGCAGCTTTTCTTCTCATCCTTTTTTATCGGCTCTAATGAACAATCGTACAATTTGAAATAGTTTCTTTTTCCGTTTTCATCTAATACAACTACTATGTCTTCGTCAGTTTTATTTTTCAGTGTTTCTTCTACTTCATTGTCATCGTCGGCTGATAACGGTTCACTCTCATTATGGTTTGTCGATTGTCTTTCAGGTATGAATCCAACATTGTAGTCAAATGTATTTGCTGCCTCTAGCAACGGTAATGAGATACAGATGTTATCTCCGACATTTGCATCTTCAACAGAATCTTGCAGTAGTTCCACGTGGTTCTCTAGTCTCTCCACATAGAAACTGAGGATAGATTCTGTACTCCGACACGTTGTGAAAAACTTGTATGCCACCGAGGCTGTGTGAAAGCAGTTGTAACAGACGCAGTAGTTATCTTCTTCGCTGACCTAAAAAGAACAGTTTGACTATTGGTGAATCTAGTGTACTCTTATATTTTCAGTGAATTTGGCATTTCTTTGAATGCAGTTCATCGTGATTTCCTGACTGGTGCTTTCTCACATACAATTTTGTTTGTAACTCCGTAACAACTTAAAACTTAAGGGAATAAAAGTGGTAGGGTTCCATCCAACTTGTTAAAACAAATATGTAAATGAAAGTAAATATTTATTAAGTCTGTTTGGGTCTGTAACAGGGGTAAAGTTAGGCAAGCGATCGTAGTTAGATTTGGCAAGGCACACCAAAAACTAACCTTTATCTGGCAAATAGTTTCGAGAATATCAGCGATGCAGTAGGCTTTTTCCTCCTTGCAGATCTCGGTGAATACATTCTCGCAGTTTTCTTCGAGCGGAGATAAACACACCCGGCACAGCTCTTCGGCCAGAGTGCCGTTTGCAAGATGTGATACAACATTTCTCATATTCACACCCACCATTTTCTGCACAAAAATAGATAGACCTTGGATCAAGCTATACAAACCACTAAAAGGCTACGAGAATTTAGAAATCTAGAAAAGAAAAGCAAGAAACTTTAGTATTTTCGATTATTTACCACCAAAACTTATAGGACGCGTTCAACAAATTCACACCGAAGAAAATTATTTCGTTGTGAAATCGTTCATTTTGCTTTTTTTTTGACATTTTGTGCTGAACGGTGTTGCCATTTTATGCCCTTAAGTTTTTTTAAGCACTTTGTAAGGGCCTTGTCCATTGCGGGAAGACTTTTGTCTCCGCAAGAGTTTTGTCTCTCCACAACCACAAGCGCGTTAGTGGGAGTTTTTGCCCGACAGAAATGTAGCTCTTTTTATCATTTGTCATCGTGGCGTGAATAGAAATCAGTGGATCAAAACTTCAAACACAATCGTCACGGGCGGGTACAGGGGCAGTGACCACAGTCGTTAATCTGTGAAATTGTCAAAGAAAAATTAGACAATAGACACAGACTAGAAAAAAATCTGTCAATCGTGTGAGACGACGGGTTTTAGCTAGGAATTCTAGTTTTTGCGAAGTTTAATTGATTTGCTATGAAAATATGTACTTAGTAGCAATAGTTTAAGTGAAAAACCCCATCAGAAAACATCCTCCTACGGGGAAACACGATCCCGAGTGAACACTCACAGTTTTCCAGCCATGGATATCGATGTCGAAAATACAATAACACAAGACCAATTTATCATAGCCGAAGATATCTCGCAAATCAACAACGGCCAGGAGCTTGAAATCAAACAGGAGTCCCAGCCAATGCCAGTCGACAAGCCAGCGTTTGAACACGAGCAATCTGCCGCAAACCGAGATGAAAATATTGAAACAACTTCCGACGCACCCACTGATGATATACTCGCGGCTCTAATAGAAAATATCCACCAAGATATAAAGCACGAACTGGACATCACAGAAAATGAATTGTTCCAAGAAAGTATACTTCCAACTAAAGGTGATGAGGAAATTCTTGGCGTAAACAGTACACCAGTTGTTAATAGTTTGGAATTAGCTATAATAAAAGACGTTTGTACGAAATCAGAAGGCCGTGAGGGTATTAAGCAGGAGAATGCAGAGCAAGTACCCAAACCTATACCAGAAGCTGATCCAGGTATGTAAAATGTATATATTTTTTACCCATTATCTTGTCATTACAAATTAAAAGTTGCCTTTTTAATTATTGCATAAAAAACTTTTTTGAGGGTCCCCTGTGTAACTAAGTAGCATGTAAATGGTATCGTCACTACTGTTACACTAGCCTGCTTATTCGCAGTACTTATTTCCATTGGCATAGGCATTCTTTCATCTCTGTTAAAAGAATAGAGCAAAAAAAATGCAATAGTTCCTTTCTGTACTGTCAAAGGAACTAGAGCAAAAAATCCAATTAGCAAGTCACAGTTTGCAAGTTCAATAAATCTTATAGGAGTCAAAGAAGAACTTCAAGAGCCGTCAATCAGCATGGACGGGCTGGTTTCCATCAAGGACGAACCCGCAGAAGGGTACGGATTCTACCAGTACCCTCAAGATGACAACAGTATGGACGACAGTATGGAGTATGATGGCAGTGCGATGGGACATGTGGAGGCGTGTCTCCAAGAGGACACCGATACGGTCAAGATGGAGGATAATGGGGTTTACAACGTAAGTAATTTGGACTAAATTAAATAAATGCCAACAAACATATTGTGAACATAACTTTATTTTATTGAGGACAGACACAGTCATTCAAAGTGTATGTTAGAAAAGGTTGCGAAAACTACCAACTATTGGACTTTTATAAATAATTCTCATAAGATGTAGATTCCTATCTACATCTTATGAGAATATTTTTAAGTTATTGTTAAGTTAATAGGATAGGGTTAATGCACAACTCTTGTGACTTTCTAACATTATACTTTAGCTACTTAGGTTTCCACAGATAATTTTGTTGTTGAAGAAATTTCCATTTAATTACTTTTTCTCTTTAATGGGAAATGTTACTCATTTTATCTGATATCTTTAATTCTGAATCCCAAATTATTCTTAGTAATAGCTTCCATATTTTTCCAGTTTACAAAAAGCGGTACACCCCTCAACTCGACACTTTTTGTTAAAATTCTGAAATATTTCGTCCACACACCATGTCGCTACTTCTTTTTATAAACTCAATTACAGGCTATTTCATAGCCTAGCTATGGCAGCAGACACATTCATAAAGGTTATTACTTCTTTAATTTTTCAACTTTGGATTTCTCTCTCATTCACCCAAGACCTTCCTTATTCCAGGAGACAGAACCACAAGATACCTCCGAGATGAGCATGAAACTGGAACCGGACATCAGTGTGACCGAGACACATCTCATCTCCAACAAACTGTACAACACCACATCTACCGTCACCCGTCCGCACGATGGCCTCATAGAGTCACAAACCACCAGGACCCTGGTCATGGAGATCAGACCTTGTTCCAGCGGCGATCTACTAAAAGTAGGCACGCAACCAGACGAAATCCTTTCAATGGAAAACAGTTTACTAAAAATTCCAGACGATGCATTCCAACTAAACTCCATCACTGGCAACTTTCTTCCGCTTGGCGAAGAACAAGAGGTCCCAAAAGAAGTATTCCCGTGCACGAAATGCACGAAAATATGCAAAAGCATCTCCGGCCTGAATAGACACATAAAAATCCACGAGTCGATCGAACGGTTTGCCACCGGCCGCGCCCGCGCTCGGATCAAGACATCAGAAAGACATCGAGAAAAACGCGAGGCCAAAGCGGCGGAAGTTGAGAAACATCGTTGCGAATGCGGTTTCTCACCATGCCTGAGCAAGTTGGAAACTAAAGACAACACCTGCACGACCGACTGCCGCCGATGCCCGAAACTGAAGAAAAAGAAACGGTTCTCTTGCAAATTCTGCCCGACGGACTACAATACGCGCAAAGATCTCTTCCGGCACCTCAGCAAGCACAAGAAACTGCAACTGTTGGAGTACAAAGCTATCTCGGAAGTCGTGGAAGGCGAAGAGACACTCAGCTGTTTCATATGCGGCGTTAAATTTGACAACAAGGTCACCGAGCTTGAGGAGTTAAAGACGCACGTCATGGGTCACGAAGGCCCACACACGTGCCGACACTGCGCAGAAAGTTTCAAGACCGTAGCCAGCTACGCCGCTCACGTGACGAAAGCCCATCCCAAACTAAAAGGAAGATCCGTAATAGAACTCCTAAAGGCATTCGCGAAACTAGCCCAGTCGTGGAAATGCGACGACTGCAGTATAAACTTTAAAGATGCTGATGGGTTAGCGCAGCACAACGCGTCTGAACACAGGAACATACGGAATTTGCCGGAGAGACAGTGTCCGGATTGCCGCAGAGTATTCTCCACATCGTCGGGACTAACCTCTCATAGACGGATACATCACAAAGATACGCTAGTGGAGGAACTGCTTTTTTGCGTTCACTGCCGCAAACCTTGCAAGGACCAAAAGGGGCTAAAGACCCACATGAGACTGCACTCCGAAGACCGAAAGTTTCCTTGTCGCTTCTGCGAGTTCCGCTTCGCAACAGCGGAACGGAGGAGGATCCATATGGAAATTCACACCGGTAACATGAGGTTTGTGTGCTTCATTTGCGAATACAGATGTAGTTCCGAAAACAGGCTGAAAAATCACAAGTTGTCAGCGAAACATCTGAGCATGAAGGAGTATTTGTTGAACCCGCCAGTCGTAGAGCAAACGGACGATTTGGAAGTCAAGGAAGAGGTGAAAAGTGAGGAAAAAGTCAAAGTAAAAAGTGAGAGTGAATGTGATATTTGTGGCGAGAGATTCTCCAGTGAAAAGAAGATGCTAGTTCATAAGCAGAGTCATCCTTTCATTTCGTTCCCGAACGAAGATCAGCCTACTAGAATATTCTTCAAATGATTCCAATGATTGTACATACTCAGCAGTGCCTTGTCGCTAAACCTAGGATTTTTAATTGTACTCCTTGAATACTTTTTTTTTCTTTATTAGGTGATTTTTCTAAGCAGGATCAATAAGTGGCCTCGGTTTATATCTTCGAATAAATTTTGATATTTTTTAATACAATGTGTAAATTTTATACAGTGTGTAGATTCAAAGTGGAATAATGAGAAAATTGTATTTCCTTTTTAAGAACTTTGTTGCCTCCATAATTAGTAAACGCAGTTACTCTAACTTGGTGGCTGTACAATTTGTAGACAATACAATAAATGGCAATGAGTGTGCTGCTGCTGTGTAATGGAAAATGGTACTTTACTGCTTGGTCATAAAGTTGATATTGGTCTGTGTTGGAAGGCAGGTCCTTTGCCAGAATGTTTCTACAGGGCGCACTCTAAGTCGATAGCGGAACTTTAAGTGGGCTATCTAAAGGGTGATTTTTTAAGAGCTTGAGAACTTTTATAAAAAAAAAACTTTTTCGAGCATTTCGGCCGGAATAGCCCGAATTTCTTCGGAAATGTTGTCTTCCAAAGCTGGAATAGTTGCTGGCTTATTTCTGTAGACTTTAGACTTGACGTAGCCCCACAAAAAATAGTCTAAAGGCGTCAAATCGCATGATCTTGGTGGCCAACTTACCGGTCCATTTCTTGAGATGAATTGTTCTCCGAAGTTTTCCCTCGTTGCCAAAAATTGGACTTTCCGAATGGACCACCTAAGACGCAGCCGCGGTCAACATTTAAATGAAATTATCTTCAAAAAGTAAATGTCATGGACCAATCTAACGTTTCAAATAAAGAACCGATGAGATTTTGCAAATTTTATGCGTTTTTTTTTTTATAAAAGTTCTCAAGCTCTTAAAAAATCACCCGTTACTTATCAATACAAACAACTTGTACACACGACAGCACATCAGAGTGTACATTTTTGTTGCAAAGTCGCCCGTAACGTAACCGAGTAGAGTGCTAGCGTGTAAGGGTCGACGTGCTGTCGTGTGTACTAGGTAGCGAAAAAAATGGAGTGAAAAAAATATCAGCTGTTCTATACAAAAGGTCGACTCAGTTCTGCGCCAAATGTATGAAACAGCTGATATTTTTTTCGCTCTATTTTTGTCGCTACCTAGTACAAGTTGTTTGTATTGAAAAGTAGACAGCCTACTTAAAGTTCCGCTATCGACTTAGAGTGCACCCTGTAGTTACAAAAGTGCTATGGGGTTTTAAGCTGTAGTGTATCTGTATGTGATCGATCGGTATTATAGGTGGCTTTAAAAAAATATAATTTGAGACCACCTCATTTGTATTACTTGGCCTAATGTAAGAATTGAAAGCAATCAATGGCCTGTGTAGATGATTGCAATCATTTTGCATGTCAAACAGTGGAGTCGGTAAGGCAAAACTAAAGCGGGCGCCATTATAGATTCAACCAAAACTTGATTCTAACTTTGCCACCATCTTAATTTAAAACTGCTCTCTGATTGGTTAATTAAAAATCCAAAATGGCGCCAGATTTTTAGTTGCCTTCTCCGTTGAAGCATATATTTTGATTTATTTATGTAAGTGTAAAGTGAGTATTTATAAATTAGTTACGAAAAAATAAACAAATGAGACACTTTATGTTCTTTATTTTATTTGAAGTTGGTAGTTTTACCATGCCTCCCTTTTTACCTAGAGTGCAATAATAAAAGTGACTTACTTTTCTAGATCCTCGGACATTTTTCCGTCACTTCCACGAAAACCATTCAAGTCTACGTTACTGTTTCATCGGAACAATCCTTCTTCCACTGTATTTGTAACAGTGGCGTAATCAGTTACCTCATTCGTATACGGGGCAAATTCTGGTGGAAGTGTTTCTTCGGTGTGATAAATGCTATGAGGATGTGGAGAAATGACCTTCACCATCATCTTCAGGTTTAAATGGACATTGGCCTTGAATGGCCTACAGTATTTCCATGAAACGTTTCCACATTACCTACTGGGTCTGCAGGTTGAGATTTGATTAAGGTTTGGAAAGAGCTTTTTGTATTGATATCACTGTGTCGATAGAGTGGCTAAGCCGAATAGAAATAAAGCCATGAATGCAAAAAGTATGCGCCTTGTTGGCTGCATCTTTGCTTGTTAGAATGAAAATACGTTAGCTGAAAGGTCGTATAAGCCGTGCCAATAGAGAAACGATATGAAAATGGCGGCGGGTACCTATGGTAAGGTCTGAAAAAGAGGTTACGAAAATACGATTTCGGTTCATACCTAACTTTCTTACATTTTTGGTTAGGTAATATTGTTTTACGATGCTTTCTTTATTGATTAGGTAATTGTTCTACGTTGGGTTTGTGATTAAACAACGATCTTTATGAAAATAAGATCAAAAATATTAAAACTCAGTAAACAACACAAACCTCAACAAATAACAACACTTATCGTAAACTACAATATTGCAATAACTCGACAAACATAAAAAAATCAATAAGAGGCGAACGTCCTCGGTTCTCGGTTCGATTCCCGGTGCGGGCATGTATCTATGACTTTATTTAATTTCAAAGTTACGTACATTTGTGAATTTGTAGTAGCCATAGACATAATACACCTAGACGGAGTCCGTCCATTCAAAACGCCGCCCGAAATTGAGGCGCCTTGCTTTGAATGTGTGCGTAAAGCTGCTGACTGTGACAATCGCCTACACAACACATGCACCCTAATAATGCTGCCAGCGTAATAAGCTTTTCACAATATTGTGACTTTCCTTCTGGTTGGTAAGGTGATAAACATATTAAATTATGTTTGCGGACAAGAAGTCCATGTTATTTTCAGTAACATTTCTCAATATTTGTGCGTATGAACTTTAAATCTAGGATCTGCGATCTAAACAAAAAAAAAAGTTATCTGTTGTACCGACTGCCCTAGAAGGAGGTTTATGTTTTTCGAGTGTATGTATGTACATTTCTTTGGCACGCTCTGCAGCCTAAACGACTTGATGGATTTTAGCTTGCGAAGTGTCGTTAGATTCATCTTGATTGTAAGAGTGACACTGGGTATATCAAAAAAACAAAAATAGCCGATTTTTAGCCCCAAACAAAGGTATTTTTTATTTTTTTAAACCTATCGAGTGGAGAATCAAAATGAAGGGTTTTACAATGGCTTACAAAAATATATAGGTACAACTAATGTTTAAATGTAATTTGAAATGAGAAATGCTACTCAACTTTGCTTTCGGGGGAATTTATTTAGGTGCAGATATCTCCTAAATATCTCATAAACGGCTGAACCGATTTTGATGAAATATGTTGCTGAACCATTGCTAGGAAACCTTCGTTCATATAAAAAAAATGTCATCCAAATCGGTTCACTCGCTTAAGAGTTACGCTGCCACAGACACACACACACACATTCACACAGACACAGCGTTCATACTTATAACACCCCTCTTTTTGGATCGGTGGTTAAAAAAAAAACCAAAATCGGTCCGAAAGGTAAAAAGCTATTGTTATAAAAAAGCTACACAAATTGGAAACCTCCTACTTTTTTGAAGTCGGTTCATAAGTCGTTCATTGTTAAAGGAAAACTAAAACAAAGCTCTCTAGATTGACATTTCTAAAATTGTTTTTTTGTGTATTGTGATTTTCGACATTCTACCTACTGGCAACCCCATAAAACATGTTGAATGTCATACGGAAGAAAAATTTTGAATCTAAATACGATCTTCTTCGACATAATATAAAGTGGAATCGTTGTAATTACTGGTGTAAAGTGATCCTCGTGCCTTCATCTTTCTTATCCGTGCTGTTTCTGCAGCCAAACACAACAAAAACCCGTCATTTTGAATAAAATTGCAGGAGCTCCGTTCGCTAGAAAGTGACCTTGAACACTGACATACCGTTTTGGAAAGCGTACCAATTTGGTATGCATTTATTTGCTTCACTTTGCGAGCACTGATTGCGATTCTAGGTGTCCTAATTCTATGGTAGTAGCAATACCACTCGCTGACGGTGAAGGAAAACATCGTAAGGAAACCTGAGCGTATGAGGCATTATATCCTCAACGCAAAAATCGCCAACCCGCATTGAGCACGCGTGGTGATTAAGCTCGAACTCTCTCTCTGAGAGAAGGCCTTTGCCCAGCTAGTGGGACATGTACAACTGTACAGGCTACATCTTACTTACTTAAGAGGCGAACGTATTTTGGCGTGTTTTATTAGCCAAGCGTAGGTGACTAATCAGGACTGCCTAAAATGACTTTGCTAACGTTACGTGTGAGTATAGACGGAGATATGATTAAAGCGAGAGGGCGCGAGAGTGTCCGCCATTCTTTAATGGCACGGGTTATAGACTCATAATCCGGATTAGTTCCGAAACACACGAGTATCATACTCTGCTCACAATGTCCGCTTCAAAACAAGTTCTTCTGAGAACAATTTTGACGACGTATATGATAGGAAGGACAGACCAACCTATTTCGATTAAGATTAATAGACCAATAACAGAACCAATGAATAAAGAAAAAAAGGCCAGAACCCCCCAGAATCGAAGCTGCCTTAGGCCAATAGCGCACTAGCGGCCAGGCCGCTGCGGCCAGGTGCGCGCGGCCCACGGTGATTAAATACAAATGTATCGATCTCTCTGGCCACTGCGACCTGGCCGCTAGTGCGCTATTGGCCATAGATGTAATCAAAGGGGAAGTGTATCCACCAAAGAGAATAGGTTACCACACCACAAACTTTTGGTGCTTTAGGAGTGCCTATAGCCAGGCATTTTTGCGGTGTCCTAAAATCCTCAACAGCTGCTTTGAGTTTCTGTAACTATGCTAGGTACTTGAAGTTATCGTGCCAAGTGTCGCACGCACCGTGGGAAGGGACCGAATCGGAGAAATATTAAAAAGAATGCCACAGTAATTGTTAAAATGGTATATTTAATACAATCCAATATCCTCGCCGGCATTCCGTAACTTACAAAATTTGTTGTCGCCGACATTACAATAACTTCTATACACTTTTTTATTATAAAATTATATAATCTTTTGGTACAATCCATTTTTTTATTAAGTAAGTGCACTTTAACAACTTCACACGCCAAATGTGGTGTAGGCTATCGATTGAAGCTTACCAGGAAATTTTTAATTTCCGATTTAATCAAACAAAAGTTGGTTTCTCGCCGCGAAAACTCTAGCGCAGAGCAGTCTGTTATTTGTCTTTTCGTTTTCCTCTTCGCTAGGGTCATCACAACAAGTCACAAAAATCGGCACTTAATTTTTTTTATTTTACATAATGCATTATATTTTACTTTGTATATCCACTATTTATTCTTAAATGCCTTTCTATTAAATTCTATATTTTGACAAAATCAACTTTTTGGTGGTGATTTGATTGTTTTATTTTATTTATCCTACAAATTTCAACAATAGAGAAATAAATTAAGTTTTCAAAATTGATTTTCTAACTCGCATCCATTTATTTTAGGAGAAACATTTATATGAAAAAATCTGGAAGGTTTGTGATGGGAGTTAGAAAATCCTAAACTAGACTAGGATAGAAAAAAAGATAGATAAAAGCATTAAGATTCGTCTAATCAGAAAAATAAAAGGTCAACCGAAAATGTTACCAAAGGATTATGCACGCAACATATGATATTTTTTTATAATTCTAATAACAAAATTGATATGACGTGTGCTTTTTTGTAATTTTAACTAATGAATGAGATTTTCAATATACATCCACCACTTTTACTAAATGCTAGTATGTACATAATCAAAACACAATATTGTACAGATCCTATCAAACTTTGTAATACCGTCAAATATGATTGATTCGTCAAAATTGACACAGCAAACAAAATTAACACAGAATCTATAATTTTTCTATTTGGTAAAAGCGTGAAAAAAATGGAAAATAGCCTAAAAGAAAATAAATACAAAAAATATTATTTGATCACCTTTTTTAGCCAATCGTATTGCGATTTGAAGCGAACATTGGCACCATCCCTTTTTTTTAACGTTTTTTGCAAGTTTTTTTTTCTTAAAATTGCGCGGATGAAGACAAAGAATGAGTTTAAAAAAGGATTCCATAAACATCACTATTAATATTAAATATATCTAATATTTTTTCTCGAAAAAACATTTACTTTAAACCTATTATTCTAGTCAAACAAATATACACACACAAGCAACCTCTAAACTCATCGTTTAAATTGAACAAGAGATCTGGCTTTCTTTCGGATTGCATTTTGTGAATGCATTATTTATTACAAATATTTTCAAAGTTGCCATTATTCTTAAATAATAATTTAAAAAGTGGCAACCCTGTCACAGATCGAAAGTATCGGATACTATTTGTTGATTTTCGTGGTAATGAAAAGAATTAACTATTTATTGAGACACCATTCAACAGACATTCGAAATTACCTAGATATTTTCTTTTAATTTAATTAATCGTTATTAACTATTTCAATACATAATAACCAACATCGAATGATTAACGCTAATGGTAATATTAAGGAAAAAATACCTTATAAATTATAATAGTAACATTAAATAAAAGGATTAAAAAATAAAAACGTACCTACAAGTTAAATTTATGTATTCACCGTGTTGTTAAAAAGATAATCTAATTAGACAAGGGAAATATATTTTATCTTACGAATAAATAATCCATCTATGCGTGAGCAAAGTTGCCATTTTTATTATTTTATTAATTACTTTGTTGGCATCACTATCTTGTCTCGTTTATTTGGAATTTGAGGTTAGGATCGACGCCACTTTGAATTTTATGTCAGAAAACCACGTTTTACCGAAAACGTCACCAAATTTTATACCCCATTAAAAAATTCTACCTTTCTACCTAGCCTAGTTGAAACATTTTCAGACAACTTTTTACTTTTGAACAAAAATGGCAGCATTTTTAAAAAGGTTTACATACGTGTGTGCGTACAATTGTCTACCGGGTGATTTAACTTTTTTTTGTTTCGATTTTTATGGAGGGAGAAGCAACTTTTTTAACGCATTTTCAAGTCAGAACCAGAGTGGTTCAAAATACCAGTACCATTAGCAAATTCCCTTTTTTATACTAATAAAAAACAAAGAAAAATTTGTCTGGAAGCTTATCATAAACCCAAGACCTCCATCATACAGTGCTTCTTGGTTAGCACAAGGATGGGTTAGAGCGTATCTAAGGGTTTATAACTCTATCCATCCTACTCTACGTCAAACAAAAGAGTAAGATACATAATAAAGTTATAACCCCCTTCTGTACTGCCTAACCCAGCCTTATGCTACGCTTTTAGGTGCTATTGCAACTGAGCTATCGCAGCGCAAACACGACCCTGACAAACACAAACACAGCTTAAAGTCAACAAAGAAAGAAAGTAAACGCACACACAGACAGCCAATTTCGTCGCACATAACCGAGTTAAAATTTAGTAATCGAAATCTATTTGAAAGAACCTAGTGAGCGAGGATTTCATCTCCGATTGGCGCGAGTTCTCGTGGCTCTAACGGGCGCTTTCTTCGCCTTGCTAGCCGGTTTCCTCGGCGCTTTAGTAGTGGTGACGCTCTTACCTTTCTTAGTGGCTTTAGACTGCGATTTGGCAGACTTGTTGCTCTCCACCGACGTCATACGTCGATCTGACTCGAAGGAGAACGCGGAGACAAAGTTTTTGACCTGCGACGGCGAAAGACTAACCTCCAATCGTCGCTGCCTCGATCGCGTCATCCGCACGTTGGGTTCTACGTCCAATTTCAATGGGGCTAGAGTCGACTTCGCCGCCTTCTTTGGCTTGGCCACCTTGCGGGTGGCTACTTCGTTTGCAGCAGTTTCGAGGCTGCGTGAAGCGTGGCCGTTTTGGCCCTTCTCGCGGAGCACAGGTTTCGAGATCTCCTCGTGCTTTCGCTTGCGAGTAACTCTTGTTGTGGGCGTCGCTTTATCGTTCTCTATGGATTCCTTTGTCGTCTTCTTGGCTCTAGTCTTCCTGGCTTCTACGATTGGCTCTTCTTTAACCGAGGGGCGTTTTTCTGCCGCCTTCTTGGCCGGTTTCTTGCCCTTTGTCTTGTTGTCTTTACTTCTCAACTCCCTGACTGTTTCCTTGACTTTGCTGCGGGTCTCGATTTTCCTGCGCTTCTTGGGAACAGGGGAGGCTTCTTCCTTGTTCTTATCGGCCAGGCCGACTTCGATATCGTCCAAGCCTTTACTACTTTCTATGTAGACGTATTCGTCGAGTTTGGACCGGGATTTGGCGTAGGTTCTCTCGACTGGTTTTACAGCTGGGATGTCGTCTACTTCCGGATCTGAGATAAGATAAGATGTATTTCAGAAAAAAATGTACATAAAAGACCTTATACCTAGTATACTAAGGTCTAGGGTAACATTTTCTAAGCAAAAATTAAAACAAACCAAATTAAAATAAAAGAAAGAAAATAAAAGGATCTGGGAAGTAAGTAGGAACTGTTATTTTGTTTGTGCCTCTAGCTGTAGAGATCATGGGAGTTTGGGGGGAGGCGGTGAGGGTTTCTATAAGGGAAATTGGTCGGCTCTTGAAGAACCGGGGCCACGTGAAAATGCGGCTTTAGACTAATTGAACGAGCGAGCGAAGCGAGAAAAGTTCTCCGAGTCTACTGGAACAATTCGGCGTTTGTATGTTTGTATGTATGCATGTATTAAAGTTTGTACGATGATAACTTGAATAAATTGAGTCTGATCGTTATGAAATTTAGTAAGCGGGTAAATTAAATTAAAATAATTTTTAAGTTCGAAGATGAACCATATCGGTCGAGGGGTTGCCGAGCTATAGGGTCGCAAGTTAACTGTTCGGGGCGAACCACTACTAGTTTTTATAGGGCTTGAGGAACCGGGGCAACGTGAAAACGCGGGTTTAGACCGTGTAAACGCAACTTAAGAGTAATATTAAAACACGCTAACTTATCATTAAGGCGCTGGGCATAGTGAATTAGCCCGCGCGCAAATAAAAATGCACAAAATCGGTTCCTGTATCAAATACACTAAAAAAAAAGTGCGCCGCCAATTTTTTTTCAAGGAAAATATCTTCAAAACGTTTATGAATGTCAACACGAAACTGGCTGTTTTAGATAGGTCTCACCTAATTCTATGGTTTGATATGTGAACATTTTAGTTTTTTTTTTCTGTATTTGATACAGGACTCGATTTTGTGCACTTTTCTTGGCGCGCGGGCTATTCACTATGCACGGCGCCTTAACAACGTACCAAGCATACCTGTGAAGGTGGGTTCCGGCTCCTCGTTGACCGGCGTGTCTTGCGTGTTAGCCCTGATTAGTTCCACGTCGTTCTCTATGGAGCTGTTCTGCATTCGGTTCTTGAGGTGGGCTATGGTCTCTAGGAGGGCCTCTTTCGCGTTGGGCTCAGGTTGTTCCTCGTGGGTGGACGTGGATGGTTCGTCGCTTGACTTGCGCGCCTTGTTCTTGCTGCGTCGCTTGTAGAGGTCCGCCTTAGTCATGTCCTGTGGAGAGATATGTGGGTTTCGTCAGAAAGTTTGGACTTTGCATGGGTTGTTGATGATTTATACAGGGTGTTAAAAGACCGCCGACAGACCCGAAAGACACGCATATTAGACACCAAAACAAAGTACTTTTCCCATGAATTATTGCTGGGAAATATTTTGTTTTTTAGGTTACAATTTTGTAAAATATTTTATCACGCAATGGATGTGTAACGCCGAGGAGTCATATTGGGCAAACGTTGGCATACGCTTCAGCTACGTACACTCGAGGTACACCGATCTTTAGAATACATCGCAGGTTGCAATTATAACATCGTTTTTTGTAAGAATTAAAAAAAAATTGATATGGCTATTTGCGAAGAAATGTTAAGAACTTGATACTGAACACATTAGACATCAGACAGACGCACCCTCACACATAACGGTCAAATTTATCCCTCTCTTTGGGTCGGGGGTTAAGGTGATAACCTAGCCACAACTAGCGCCGCCAATGGAAAAAAAAAACATCTTCTTTTTGGATGCGTTTTTTGCTAAAAACGAAATGTCAGGTACTCAAAGCGAGGCTTAACTATTTTTAGGACCTAAGGTTTAGATTTAGGATCTAAGGCGCTAGTTGTGCGTAGGTTTGGGCCTTAATAAAAAATAAAACTTGTGTCGCCATAAAGTGAAACAGTGTGGATGACAATGGCGGCGATACTCACAGCGAGTTGGAAGGCGTCGGGCTCGCTGTGTCCCAGTTGTTTGAGCAGCGAGTCGACGCTGGTCCTTCGAGCCGGGTCGACGCGCAGCAGACCCGCCACGATGCGCTTGCTGTCCGTCGAGATATTCTCCCACTCCGGGCCTAAGGAGACAAAATGGCGTGAACTTAAAAATACCAAAGAATGGGGAAAAAACTGTCGAATTAGTTCTACGAAGAGGGCGTTGAATGCGAAAAACGAGCTCGAGCAAGCGGGATGGCGTAGTGACCTTAAAACTAAGGCCTTTGCATCTAAGTAATGAGATGTTTAATACAACGATTTTGAGACATTATCGTAAAAAAAGAACTTAAGGCGCCGTGCATAGTGAATCGCCCGCGCGCATAGAAAAATGCACAAAATCGATTCCTGTATCAAATACACTAAACAAATTGAAAATGTTCACATATCAAACCCTAAAATTAGGTGAGACCTATCTAAAACAGCCAGTTTCGTGTTGACATTCATAAAAGTTTTTAAGATATTTGTCTTGAAAAAAATAGCGGCGCACTTTTTTTGAAGCAAAATATTTTGCAATCTGTTATGGATATCAACATGAAACTGGCTGTGTCAGATAGGTCACAACTAATTCTAGGGTTTGATAAGTGAACATTTTCGATTTTTTTAGTGTATTTGATACAGGAATCGATTTTGTGCATTTTTCTTTGCGCGCGGGCTAATTCACTATGCCCAGCGCCTTAACTGAACTTGAGATGAAGGCGCAGAATCGGCACATTTTGAGAGCCCTATTGATCCATGATTAGGCATAACAGCTGATGTTTGTAAGAAAAGGGGATTCTAACCACTATTCGATTTTGATTTGAGCACCCGATATTTCGGCATGGTCGCAGGCGCCTTGGTCACGGGTAGACTGAAGAAAGTTCCTGACAATAAAGAGAACAAAGTATTGGCTCACCGTCCAGGCTAGCTTGACCCCGACGCACGCGGTCGCAGTACTGGGCGAGGGGCTCGTGTTGGCTGGCCGGTCGGAAGGGCGCTCGGCCGCTGAGCAGGCAGTACAATATGACCCCGAGGGACCAGAGGTCGCACGAGCGACTGTAGCCGGGAGCGGCGGGTGAGCGCGCCCGGGCTAGGACTTCCGGCGCTGCGTAGGGGAGGCTGGGGAGAGCAAGAGTTGAGGGTTAACTTGGGTACATTACGAAAATACAAGCCAGGCTATGCTGAGAATGGTTAAACAACTCGCAAAACGACATAGAATTAAGAACACGTTGGCTTCGAAGCAAGTAAATCAGGCAAGTAAATGGTGTGCGTAAAGGAGTCTACTATTAACTCTGCTATACAGAGTGTTAAAAGACCGCCAACAAAGCGGGAAACCACGTATTGTCCTCATCATAACGAACATTTTTGCCCAAGGAACTATGCCTGGGAAATCAACGGTTTCCGAGATAATGAGGTTCAAAGTAGGACTTTTCAAAACTTTTATTTTGCAGAAATGCATTCAGTATCTAGTTCTTAACATACCTTCTCAAGAAGCCATATCAAAATTATATAATATTTAATTAATAATATTTCTTGCAAAAATCAACGTTAAAATTGCAACCCGCAATGTATTCTAAACATCGGCACTTCAAGCTTAAGAATCCCCTTCAGCTCTGCAGCCCTCTCGCTCGCACTTTTCAACATTTTAATTTATTGTAAGAGAATGATTCAACTTTGGGCGATGAAATATAGTTGCAGACACAGATAATTAAGCTATCGACATGTGGACTAACTTTTAATTTCATATTCCTAGTAATAAAAAAAATATCACGGAACTACTACTTTTAAACGAAGTTCCGCGATAGTTTTTTTATTACTAGGAATATAAAATCAAAAGTTAGTCCACACGTCGATAGCTTAATTATCTGTGTCTGCAACTATATTTCATCGCCCAAAGTTGAATCATTCTCTTACAATAAATTAAAATGTTGAAAAGTGCGAGCGAGAGGGCTGCAGAGCTGAAGGGGATTCTTAAGTAACATAAACTTATACCTACGCTTGCGCAATATGACTTCTGTGCGTTACATGTCCATTGCGTAATAAAATATTTTTCAAAATTATAACCTAAAAAACCAAAATAATTTCCCAGCAATAATTTATAGAAAAAGTACTTTGTTTTGGTGTCTAGTATGCGTGGCTTTCGGGTCTGTTGGCGGTCTTTTAACACCTTGTATAAAACAGGGTCTCGAAAAATGTGCAAATTGTGAAAATCTATTGACAGAAGGCTTTATAGAACTATGAACAATCAATCATGCAAATTGTGGTCTGACAGCAGTAATAAAGCCATTTGGCAAGCCGAAGGCAGCAGGGCATCATTATGCGGCCCAAAGTTACCACTTTGACTTTAGCACTTTGGCCTTAAGCAGAGTCTAAAGGCCGATGGCCGAGTCCCAAATCCGAGTTCTAAAGACGAAAGCAGAGGCCCAAGGTCTAAAGCAGATTCCCAATTCTCACCTGAAGCACGGCGTCATCATACGGCCACGGTCTTCCTCGGGAAGTCGCCGCGCAAAGCCAAAGTCGACCACTTTCACTTTCGCTTCGTGGAGACGCGAGCTCGATAGGAGGATGTTCTGGGGAGAAATAAATGTTAACGTTACTAAGAGGATTCTATCGGGACAGTATGATATTCAACATTTTAGGAAAGGAATATTCTGATGCAAATCTCTTTTCGATACTAGCCTAGAGGTTTTTTTAGTTCCTGTTCCTGGATAGCTCTCAGGCTCTAATAACGACCTTACCTCGGGAAGAATCCTGCATCGCGCTAGCATAATTTCTTCTGACATAGTATAAATACAAAATGTCGCTTCGCTTTCAATAACCTAGTCTCCTCTATGGACAATTGGACACTGTCTTGATATATATAGGTCCCAGCTTAGCATGCTTGCTCGAGAAACGATTTAGGCTTATGAGAAACTCTCATTCCACGTCGCCAGGCGACAATAGTACATTACTGCCGCGGTCTTTAATAGGTGCGTTTCTGGCGCGCTTTTGATGGCCGACAGAGCGCAGTGTAGCGCAGCTCAAGGCCTTCACAGCGTGGTCAGCATTGCAGCCCTTGATGGACAAGCTGGAATGAAGGCCGAGACCGAAGGTCGAGGCCTTTATAGCGCGGACAGCAAGGGCTGCAATGATGACCAAGCTTGAGGGCCGAGAGCGTAGCTAAGCTAAGCTGGAGGCCATCATAGCGTGGCCAGAAGCGCACTCATTGCTGACCAAGGCTTGTATAGTGCTTTACTCAAACAATGCGAGTAATTTAAATAGATCCAGCTTACCTTTTGTCTTAGTTTACTTTCTGTTGATTTTCTATTCCGCAAACTTTTCGTAGATAAACTTGTATTTTTCCTTTGACTTCGGTGGCAATAGGTACCTCTAAAATATCTAATTTCGCTTACTTTTTATGCTCGGCGTTGTTAAACACATTGAATCGGAGGATTCGTTGTTTAAAAAGTTCACTTTTATTCACAACAAAAATTGCACGCACAGAAAAAATCACTTCGAACAACGCGCGAAGCGGCGAAAACAATATGGCAGCGCTTTTTTTTCTAAGCATTTTGTAGACTGCCAGCACCCAAACAGCCAAATTCTGAATAAATACTTTTTGTGCCTGATTTTTTAGTTCTATTTTTGAAACAAAACTCGACATTAATGGATTTTCATACACTTTTTCTGGCCGCAAAACACGACATTAATGAAATTCCATACAACTTTTCTGGCGCCTAATCATAGAAGCCTGCAAGTCCGTCTTTGCTCAAAGAAGGTTGTCGAATTAATGACCACATTACGAGCTTTTTTGAGTAAAACTTATTAATCTTGAATGCATGCTAAGGGAATTGGTCTTCTTGCGTCTGAAAAGCTTTTCCACTCATCTATTGCTCGTGGAGGAACCACTAGAGGGTTCTAAAGCCTATCCCCCCTCACCTCGGGTTTAAGGTCCCTGTGCACGACGCGTCTCGCGTGCAAGGCGCGCACACACAAGGCTAGTTGCGTCAGTAGACGTCGCGCGACACGCTCCGACACGCCGCGCGCGATGTGCCCCCACAGCTCGCCGCCCGCCGCTAACTCAGTCACTATGTACGTAAACGCCTGTTGGGAGAGAAATATTGTTAGTAAATCGTCAGAGCCTACACAATATATTAGGGCCGTGGGGCAAAAAACAAAACTGGGGCCCCAATTAAACTGTTTATATAAGGTACTAGCTGACCCGGTGAACTTCGTATCACCTGAAATAGTTTGACTCTCCGCGTCAAAAATGGCGATTCCAATACAAAATGACCAATTTTTATTTCTTCCGTTTTTTAGCTAATCCTTTAACTTTTCCCATATTTCTTTGCTTTTAAACCTACCCTGAACTATGGTGAACTAAACAAAACAGTAAATATGCAAATCGGTCAAGCAGTTTCTTAGTTTTAGCGAGACTAATGCACGGCGATTCATTTTTATATATATAGAAGATAGAAGATATAAAATACTATTGAATTCTTAAATGATCTGAAAATTTCAGTCTAAAACGAAGAAATTAACTCTTGAATGTTTCCTTGCGATTATGCTTCTTCCAGACCAAGAGAGTAAGATAACGTGAAAGGAGCGAGTGTGCTTTGTACAATGAAAACTGCCTATTTCGTACAACTGCCCTTCAATTCCAAGTAAAACACATTACAGACTTGAGGGCCAGCAAAGATGATGGGTACTCACCGAGTCGTGAAAGACCTCGTGCAATGTGATGATGTAGGGACAGCCCTGGCATGCTTTCAGCATCTCGATCTCTTGCTTGATGTCCTTCTTCTGGGTTGAGATTATCTGGTGAAGAAATAACAATAGATTATAAGTCTTACAGCTCAGAATTTATGCCAAAAATAAATGAAAAAGAATAACTTCAGACACACAATGTCTAATCTACTAACATTCTATTTTTTATTGTAGTTGAAAAAAAAAACAATTTCTCAGGCACTGCAGCGCCCGAGTGGACACTTCACCCATCGAGTATGAGTTACCGCTAGACGCTGTATAAACCCTTTTTATTTTTTAACAAAATGCGAAAATCATATATTACGGATGTGACGGGCTTTAGAATGGACTAAACTTGATCTTGTCTAGGCACTAGCCTGACTAATTATGGTGTGAAAGGTGAGGGAGGCAAGAGGGTTGAGATCCAGACTATCTAGCTAGACGAATTATACGGCATTATGCATATGCTACGCAAAAACAACTGCACGAGCTAATCCAATTCACGAGTGACAGAGCTCAATGTAAATCCCTGCTTCTCAGCATTCAGGTAACAACTTGATGAATGGAAGGTGCGAAAAGTGAAAGGTATGATGAACTTCGATCAAGGATAAAACTAGATACAACATAGAACTCTGAAATGTGTCTGGAAAAATAGATGCCCAAATTGCCTTTGGGAGCTTATTTGCTCGTAGTCCATGCAATTAAAGTAAAACTGTACACTAATGCAATAAGCTTGACATTCAAATATTAGACGTATGGTCGAAATGGTGTTTCGTATTGTTCTATTGCTGATATCTTTTGTTTCTGTGGGGACAAGTTTTTATTGTGATTTTATACGTAATGCGGGTTCTATGGGATTTAGTTCGGTGATGATGAACATTTGGATGGATGAAAAGAATGCAGGCATGGATGGAAAGAACCTCAGTGTCCCCTAAGATCCTTCTTACCTTAACAGCATATTCCTTGCCGGTCTGCCGATGTATGCACTTTCTGCACACCGAGTAGGAGCCATCTCCTAGCAGGGGCGTGCTCAGGTCCACGGAATACTTTTGAAAGAACGGGGAGTCCTGTGGAACCATCGATTTATTGGTTTTTATGGAGTATTACCGACGGGTGCAAAAAAATATTATAAACCTACCTTGAAAAAATATCTAACGGATGGTCAAAACCAGCACCAAAATCTGTTGCGTAGCTGATATACAGACAGACGCGAAAAGCGATTTTAGATTTTATGCTATGTAGAGATAAGGTAGTTGTATCTAACTTAGTTGCAGTCACGATAAAAGTTTTATCCCGCAATGGGTAGAAAGGTGAGATCACTTTATGCAGTGAAATAAAGCAAGATGGAGCTAGCCGATAGTGGGATAAACTACTAAACTTTTATCGTGGGATATATGGAGAATTAAATTCTATTATAAACAACGAGTCTATTCTAAAAAAAAATAAAACAAATCAGGCCGTCAAAACCAATTAATTTGAGGGAAAATTTTACGCTCGTCGTCTCGTCTTGTCTACTTTTCGACTGGTATTCCATTTATCAAATATCATTGTCCAATGCACACTCGATAAAAGAAAACGTTGATGAAGTCGTCCAATTTCCTTGATCGAATATGCATTGGACAAATATATTTGATAAATGGAATACTAGCCTTAGGTGGATTATGGGCTTTACAAGTCCTGCAAATTACCTTGGCGACCCATCCCTTGAGCTTCTCGTGCCGCTGCCCTGTTGCCTTCTGCCAGATCTGGTCCGATATCACGTTCTCTGTGAATAGGATGCTAGGCGCGACGTACGAGTAACCTGGGGAAAAGAGACGGGATGTTTTTACTATGTGCTGCGAGACTGCGACTATGTCATGACTATTACTAAATTTTAAATACCGCGACATTTTAGCTTCAAATTCTAACCGACCGATTTTGACATAACAAACCGTAGAAAACACTCGTAGAAAACCAGTATCCAGTATGTAGCATTTTCGTGCGGTTTTCCGCATAGTTGGCGTCGATAAGTGCTAGAATCGCATGTGCTTACCCAGGAACACTTTGTCGTGGTGCTTACCCAGGAACAGTTTGTCGTGGTTCTTACCCAGGAACAGTTTGTCGTGGTTCTTACCCAGGAACAGTTTGACGTGGTCCTTACCCAGGAACAGTTTGTCGTGGTTCTTACCCAGGAACAGTTTGTCGTGGTGCTTACCCAGCAACAGTTTGTCGTGGTGCTTACCCAGGAACAGTTTGTCGTAGTTCTTACCCAGGAACAGTTTGTCGTGGTTCTTACCCAGGAACAGTTTGTCGTGGTTCTTACCCAGGAACAGTTTGACTTGGTCCTTACCCAGGAACAGTTTGTCGTGGTTCTTACCCAGCAACAGTTTGTCGTGGTGCTTACCCAGCAACAGTTTGTCGTGGTGCTTACCCAGGAACAGTTTGTCGTGGTTCTTACCCAGGAACAGTTTGTCGTGGTTCTTACCCAGGAACAGTTTGTCGTGGTGCTTACCCAGCAACAGTTTGTCGTGGTGCTTACCCAGCAACAGTTTGTCGTGGTGCTTACCCAGCAACAGTTTGTCGTGGTGCTTACCCATGAGCAGTTTGTCGTGGTGCTTACCCGGGAACAGTTTGTCGTGGTGCTTACCCAGCAACAGTTTGTCGTGGTGCTTACCCAGGAACATTTTGTCGTGGTTCTTACCCAGGAACAGTTTGTCGTGGTTCTTACCCAGGAACAGTTTGGCGTGGTGCTTACCCAGGAACAGTTTGTCGTGGTGCTTACCCAGCAACAGTTTGTCGTGGTGCTTACCCAGCAACAGTTTGTCGTGGTGCTTACCCAGCAACAGTTTGTCGTGGTGCTTACCCATGAGCAGTTTGTCGTGGTGCTTACCCGGGAACAGTTTGTCGTGGTGCTTACCCAGCAACAGTTTGTCGTGGTGCTTACCCGGGAACAGTTTGTCGTGGTGCTTACCCAGCAACAGTTTGTCGTGGTGCTTACCCATGAACAGTTTGTCGTGGTGCTTACCCGGGAACAGTTTGTCGTGGTGCTTACCCAGGAACTGTGGGTCTGTGGGCCGCGTGCGAGAGGGACGGCACTACGGTCTGTCTCTGTCTAAATAAAGTGTCTCTAAAGAGACAGTTAGTATCTTAGGCCCCAGTTTCTTAACCTAGCTGGCATTTTAGGCGCCTCGCGACACCAAATAGCCTAATTCAGGGCTGTCTCTATTATTACGACGACGCGACAAGAGGCCATGCGGCGCAGGCGGGTGCATGCCTTCGAGCAAGCGACTTTCAACCGCACAGTTGGCATTAATAAGTGCTAGAATCGTCTGAGCTTACCCAGGAACAGTTTGTCGTGGTGTTTGGGCGGCACGGCGGGCGAGTCCGTGGGCGGCATGCGCGTGAACTCGTCCGCAAAGTTGCACGTGTCGGCCGCGTGCGAGAGGGACGGCACGAACGGCGCGCGGCCCTCGCGGCGCGCCACCGCCTCCCAGTCGAGCTTCTGTTGTGGGGAAATGCACGTTAAGGTCTGGGCAGCAAAGATCGGTTTACATTTGGCAGCGCTATTGGTAACCCGTCCACTAGCGCCGTGAAACAAAATCATATCTTCTTGAAAACCACTGCTACTTTTGACTTGTGCGGGATTTATTCGTAGATTCTAGGATCTGGAATCCAAACCTTAGGTCCTAAAAATTGTTAAGCCTCGCGTTGAGATTTCTCAGGAGTTTTTAGCAAAAAAACGCATCCAAAAAGAAGATATGTTTTCTTTTCATTGGCGGCGCTAGATGTGCGTCCTACTGGGCCTTAAGATCAGTTTGTGACCAAGGGAGAGATAATGAAGATGCCTTTCCCTAGCAGTGGGCTTTACTCAAGGGCTGGCTAGACAGATACATAGATGGAAGAACACTTTCTGTGTACAATAAAGATATCTCTATCTTCCTGTACCAACCATAACCAACATAGAGGAAACTCCATAAACAAAATGCAACTGACCGAAAAGAAGGGATGCCGTTTGAGCTCCAGCGCGTCGTCTTCGCCGCCGCCGAGTCTCCGCCGCGGGTCCTTTACTAGCAATCTGCGGAGGAGGAGAGAGATAACAGTTAGGGTTAAAATGTCGACCTAATTGTCAGTACAAATTAAAGACAACGTGGCGCGGGATATTACACCCCACGCAACAAGAGCTACCATGGGGATATCCTAGCGTCAGCACTCCGACAAAACACCAGTTGAGAGGAAAAAGCTAGATGTTCGTATAGTCAGCAACGCGCTAGGATACCCCTTTTTAGTTTGATTGAGGCACTTATGCCGCGCGCGATAAGAGCTACAATGGTGTATCAAAGCACCAGTTGATAAGAAAAACTGTGTCTTCTCTTAGATTAATAAAAATCAGAAGTGGGATCCCACTTCTGGATATCGAGTACCGCTATCTTGTTTTACACAGTGAAACTAAATAAGATCTATACAGCAGGTCAGACAAAAGTCGGCTCTACAACTGTTGTATTAGGGATGTTAAAGCTTCATCTCTTGATGATATCCTGGACCTGCGGACTGACATCGGGCGGCACGGGGTAGCTACACCGCACTATGCGCTTGGTGATCTGCTGTTGGGAGTTCCAGGCAGCGAAACGCTAGGAAACCCTTCTAGTCCGATTGAGGCACTTACGCCGCGCGCGATAAGAGCTACCACGGCGATCAATAAAAATCAGAAGTGGGATCCAACTTCTGACTATCAAGTAGCGCCATCTTGTTTTACAAGCAGAAACAAGATATCTCCAGTGGGGCAGACAAAAGCCGGCTCTACGGCTGTTGTATTAGGGATGATAAAGCCTCACCTCTTGATGAAGTCCTGGACCTGCGGACTGACATCGGGCGGCACGGGGTAGCTACACCTCACTATGCGCTTGGTGATCTCCTGTTGGGTGTTCC
Organism: Zelleria hepariella; assembly: GCA_949319315.1. Taxonomy (NCBI): domain Eukaryota; kingdom Metazoa; phylum Arthropoda; class Insecta; order Lepidoptera; family Yponomeutidae; genus Zelleria; species Zelleria hepariella. The sequence goes on from OX439380.1 coordinate 20,422,965, forward strand.
GTTCACCCTCCACGGTGAATGGCGAGGCGCCGGTGAGCAGCTCGTAGGTCAATACTCCGACGGACCACCAGTCGACGGCCTGAGGGCGAAAGAGAAAGAAATTGTTAGTTTGTTATGTAAGTATTCGTATGAGGTAGTGGCCACTGGCCACCCCTGGTGTCAGGTTTTTCAGAGAGAGTGGTAATCAACAACAACCGAGGAAAAAGGTTTAACGTGCCTTCCGAAGAAGAATATTCACACTAGCGGTCACCCATCCATAGACTGACCGTGCCCGATGTTGCTTAAGGCGCTGGGCATAGTGAATTAGCCCACGCGCTCACCTAATTCTAGGGATAGATAGCAACTCACCTAATTCTAGGGTTTGATATGTGAAAATTTTCGTTTTTTTTTTGTATTTGATATAGGAATCGATTTTGTGCATTTCTCTTTGCGCGCGGACAATTCACTATGCCCAGCGCCTTAAGTAAGAATGACTTTTCCGTAATGTTAGTCCCTCAAGTTGTGCTTAAGTTATAGAAGACTGTCAGTAGCTTAGGATTATGTCAGTTCAAAATTACAGGAATCGCCAGCGCCGGTGCGCAAGCGCAGCGCAGGCGATTAATAAAACATTCGACGGTCGAACGCAACTAGAGCATGAAGCGTTCTCACAGCCGGGCATCAAGTTGTTTACCCGATTTGGTAATCGATCGCGAATCGATTATTTGCTAGATGTGTCCGATTTTGTTGATTGGTTACTCTTGTTTTCTATCGCGCTTCGGTAGGAAGAACTGCAACTGGCCACCAATACCATCTTTAGGGTTATTTTTCTTTGCAGCGCCAAGCGGCTATCTTGGCTTTGCATCCTTCTCAGCCCAGCACAAAATAGTATATTTCATTACAAGTGTGGAAAGGCTGTCATTGCAACGAGTTCCGACAAATGGCTACCCGAGCCGAGGCGCAGCCGAAGGCGAGGGTTGACAGTCGGAACAAGTTGCAATGACGGTTCCGCACGTGTACTGAACGACTATTTTTAATACAGTTGCGAAAAAATGAAGCAATTTAATAAAATAATAAAAACACAATAAACTCAACTAACTTGACATTTTTTACTTTTCCGGTAAAATGTTCTCCGAAGCATTTTGTGCAATTATACTGAGTTCCGGTGGTGTTAATTTAAAAAAACTAGGGTCGAAATTACTCATTTTGTGCAACAAACAACTAAACTCGCGAAGAAAATTTCTGAAAAATCAAAATGGCGCCAACCGTAGAATATAAGCAGAGTTTTTTTTTCTTCACCCATTCTGGTAGGCAAAGGCAACTATGCCCATACAGCCAAGTCTTCAGTAGAAGTTTTTTATTGATATGAAATGAAAATGAAATTTAATGAGATGAAATGAAATGAAACCTAACCAAACTCATTCAATCAAATCATTAAATCTGATATTGAAACAAATTAGTAGCTTCTTTTTATAAATATACGTATTTGCATGAATCATAAAAACTTTTTTAGTAAAAACTTCATGGTTGGTTTTACTTTTTAATAGACATTATTTTGACAGTTGGGAAAGAGAACGCACTAGTGCGGGAAAGGTAAAAATAAAGCACGAGTGTGTAATAGCCCACATCCCGAACGCTATACGTCCCTGCAATACGCCACTTTTTGAGCAACTGTATTAAAAAAAATATTTTATAGTCGCCGAAACATAATAAAAGTAATAAATAATGTCTTTACAAGAAATGTTCTTGGTAAATGTTCTTGAAATGAAATTTACTGTTCGAGGTACGATTCTAATGTGCAAGGGAGAGAGTTATCAAGGTTAACAAAAAAAAAAAGTGTATTTTAATATCTATCTATCTAAATATGCGGAGCTGGGCGCCAACCTTCAACTAAGTCGTAAAGACACCCTAAGGAGAAGAAAACAAAGCTCAGAATGCGGTTGCAGGAAGGGAGTTCTGTACAAAAGGCTAAAGTCTAATTCTTTATTCAAGATAGTAAACTGACAGATGCTAACTGTCACTTTGCAAAATAATGTTGCCATATTTATTGTAATAGTGATGCATTCCACTCGTTGTGCGATTCAGCTCAGTCAGAAAAAAAAAGCGAAATACGAAATTCCGCATGGTGCGTCAGGAATTCCGGACGGAAAAAAAACGTTCGGAACGCAATATTTCCATAGATCATTTAAAAAACTAAATTTTTAACGCATTTAACACTCCTCAATAAAAGTGGACCAAAACACACTTTCTCATTACTAATTAATAAGTTTTTAGTTCATTTCATATAATAAGCTTTTCATCAATCGGCCTATAAATCGATTATATCGATTACGCAATTCGATTCATGTCAAACTTTTTGTCACCACACTATTTAATTTTCACCAGAGACTAGTCACACCGTAAACGTCAGTGTACTATCTTGAATGAAGAATTAGACTTTAGTTCACAACTACTCGTCTAACACGTGCGCTGTAGATTGACCATGAAGTCTCAGACGCTTCGCCTTGGCCCTTTGCCCGCCAACCAACTAATTTGGCTAAAGTAAGGATTCACGAATTTGAAGTCATATTTTAACTACCACTTAGGTCCGGGTAACGATACGAAATGTTGCTATGCGAGGCCTGTGTTTTTTGCATTTAATTTTAGTTTCTCATCTTTAGGAGGGTGGGTAAACTAGCGTCTCCAATGCAAAAAAAATACATATTTTAGGATGCGTGTTTTTTTTTTCAAAAACGGATCATCAAGTTCTCACCTCTTGGATCAAGGATCGAGGCATTAGGTAGGTCGTAAAAATTTTGATCCTAGAACCTATCAAAAAAACCTGCACAAAAAAAGTATAGTTTAAACCTAAAGTCGCAAAGTTGCGTTCAAACCAACGTTGAGTGATCAGTTCAGGTGTCTTAATTATTAATTGGTTAAAGTAATTACTGGACGCTCTATAAATCATCTAATAATAGACGTAAATGTCTTTGTTTGAACAGAAGTATGTTTCATGTGAAAAAAATATGCAGGTAAATACCAATTAAAATAGTTTCCAGGGCACTATTCTCGAAACTCAACCGGCTGCAAAACTCTTCGCTTCCCTTCCAATTTCCCCTTCGAGCTACGATAATAACCCCCGAACTCTCGTGTTTGCACGAGCACTTCCGAAGATTGCCGATCGCTTCCGAGCACGCCCGAGCATTTCCGAACGAGTCAATGTCGGGCGCCGGTTTCCGCACCGAACGAGTGAACCTTGGCTTATATCGCTCTGTACAGTCGGCAGGCAGTAGTAATACGTTTAACTATGCTTTTTAGACACAGGTCACCCCCAATCTGGAATTTTGGCCTTTATTTTTATTGTAGTTCGATTGTGCGCGATTATATCTGGTGATTTTGACCTGTATTTAGATTTAGCTACATTTAGCTGGAATAAAGAGTTACTTAATTGCCTTTAGATTTCTTTTGAATTAAAAAAATATAGGTCGGTTGAATAATCCATATTGGGGAAAGTGGTCTAATGCAATAGAATAAGATTTACAGGTGATTGAATTTAACTGAATTATTTATTTCGTGCATAATGGACACACAAAAACTTAAAAACTAGACACACACATTATGGATGACCGAACAATATTGAAATGTAATGTATGTCAACAGATTCGTAACATATGTATTGTTGGAGCTATATGGACCTGGCCTAATCCAAGCACCAAAATAGAATTGATAATTTTCTTCTCGATTTCCTCGGACGATTGGGTAAAAAACCTCGAAAATACCCCTTATTGAAATGAACGATATTTTTTTTACTTTTAAAACGGTGGATATTTACCGCGGGGACCTCAAGGCATGCACTCTTATTGGGATGGCCGAAGGTGGGCCAATATATAAACGAGGCCAATCAATACGAAAACATAATAACCACACACATAAAAACATAATACTCTCTCTGAAAGTGGAATTCAGGCTGATAATAACAAAAACAAACAAACTCAACATAAACCAACAAAATGCCTTTTCAATATCAAACCCAATCGTATGAAGACTCCAATGTTTCATAACCTCAGTGTAACACAAACAACCTGAGCCCTAAAGCGACAGAAATAGGGTTTAAATTAGCACCGGCTCGGGTCGTAATAATAAAAAACACCTTGATCGAGGTTGAGCGAGGCCAGAGAAACACGCTAGCTCTTCCTAAGGAAGGTTGCGATTTTTTCCTAACAAAATATATTATACCTGAAACGTGATAAAAGAAGCGAAAAGTCAGCCCGATGGCAATGAAAAACCAAACTAAAACCAAACAAACCAAACCAATCAAACACCAGGTGCTTAAGTCCCAGTAGAAGCACAAAACCGGGGTTTCCTAGTTTTTCTCCTAAAACAGGGAACAAACCCTCTAGAATTAGAATCAGAATATTCTTTGCTGTACTGCAGAACATTAAAAGGACCGACAGCATTAATAAATCGTAACTGAAGCCGCCAACTGGGAGCCTATTTTGGCACCATAGCGTTACAGACTCAGGCCCCTGGTCTTTACGATTGTGACTTGTGACACGTTGGCTCCAGGGACTGTTTTTCCTTACAGAATATTAGAGAGAAAAAAGAAAAAAAACTAAACACTACCAATCATAAAGCCCGTTACGATTCTGAAAAATTTGCTTTCACGAACTGAATCTGTAGGGAGATAAAGGCCCGGTTTCTGAATTGAAAATTTTACTAAGTAAATACTTAAGTATGGTTTATGGTTTCTTTTGTGAGAAAGCTGCAGAAACAGAACGATACGTAAGTGCTTAAATGGCGAATTTCTCAATTCAGAAATCGGCAGTAAGAATATTTGACATAAATTGTGTGGCAAAGCTTGACAGGTTAGTATTTCACGATTTAGGCCCATGAAAGTTGTTCTTCTGTTTTAGCAACTAAAGCTGCGAATTATCCAAACAAAATGCACCTAAAGTTTGGGCAATTTTCTTGCTTATTGTTTGCGAAATAGGGAACGATTTGCGACAAGGCCTCTTTGTAGTGGGGTCGTTATGCAAATGCTTTTCAAGATAATGTTTGTGGGTCGCACGGATCATGAAGATTCTGCGCGAGTATTTTTTGGCAATAACAAATGCACTTTTGGCGGCTAAAATAAGCTTTTTGTTTGGAGTAATGAGCTTTATTACCGCAATAACCGCACGCAACTAAAGTTTTTCTTCGAAGAGGGTACCCTCCAAACAAGATTCTTCTTTTACCATGCCAAAAATTCTCTAACACTCGTATGCTTAGCATGGTCGTTTTGACACTCTCTCGAACTCGAGTGACAGACGTGCCATGTCTATTGTGCGAGCATGGCAGGCGGGACTCGAGATGGCAATAGATTAGGGTCATGTCGAGCAGAAAGTAGATATTGCCATTTTTAATAAAAATGTTGTATTTTTGTCTCCATCGCCATGTTGGTGTAGAGCCAACTCGAGCCCGACCGACAAGTTGACAGTTTTGCATAGAGAAGGGCCTATCTCGGGCTTACCATGCTGCACGTACTGTACTAAGAAAGGAACTTGTGAGTGAAATGGAATGGAAATCGCAGTCAGCATTGCAAAATTCCATAAAGTGCCATAAAATGTAGTCTAATCGTTAGATGATTGGAGGGAGGGAGGTAGCGCAGCTCGCGTAGCATAAGGCTGGGTTAGAGCGTATCCATGGGTTTACAACTCTAGCTATCCCGCTGTACGTCAAACAGAAGAATGAGATGTACGTAGTTATAACCCCCTTATGTACAGCCTAACCGAGCCTGCTACGCTTGCAGGACAGAAAGTAAGCGAAGAGTCAATAACATCAGGGAATGGAAAGAGGTAGCGAGCGTTGAAGTTGGAACAGGGAGAGTTGGCGTCGTTTGTTTGCGGAAACGAAGAATTTTTGGCATCGACACTCTAAGGCCCCGTCAATGGTACTACGTTTTCTGTTCAGTGTGTGCCTCCAAGGACGAACATCCAGGATGCACCCCGGCGGTGTTATTTATAAACAAACGCGAGCAGAGGTCGCGCCCACCAACCCGCCGCATTCTCTTTCGCAAGCGGGATCGAGATCCTTTTTTGGATCGCTGCGCCAGCGATAATGAATTAATGAATGAAGAGTTTTGCCATCAACACGTTAAGAATAAGGGTGTTTTTTTTGTGTGGCTGCCTCCAAGGATGCACCCCGGCGGTGTTATTTACAAACAAACGCGAGCAGAGGTCGCGCCCACCAACCCGGAGCATTGTCTTTCGCAAGCCGGGTCGTCCGAGCGGCTAAATGGAGCGTGCAATAGGGCCAGCCGCCGTCCAGCGCGTTGTGAATAAAGAACTTCGTTTATTCTCTATTCTATTCTATTCTAGACCGCCATCTGTACTTTTAGGTTAAGAAAATTATTGTAAAGATTTTTTTCTAGTGCAAAATAAAATTATCTCTATCTATCTGTTGGTGCCCTTGGTGCCCCGATTGCAGTTAGCATGCGGAAAGCGATTTTCGCCGCCTAACATCACTTTCGTCTCAGAGAGAACGGATCTCTTCGAACGAAAGATAAAGGAATAACTTGGTCAGTCCCCGTAGCATGACTTTTATCGAGGCGGATTTATCCAACAAAATGGCGGTTTATCAGCATTTTTGACGTCTAAAGTGGGTTATAAAGCTTCGAGAGCGATATATAACCCACTATAGACGTCAAAAATGCTGATAAACCGCCATTTTGTTGGATAAATCCGTCTCGATAAAAGTCATGCTACCCCCGCAGAGCTGCCCTCCCTTGCCTTATACAGAGACAAATGGAAAGCCCTTCTGTGGGCCCCTTACTCCACGGAGGAGTAAAGGGATCAAAGAAGAAGAATAACATCACCAGAGATGCTCCGCAGCACCAATATCTAACCCAAGGGAGGAAACTAATCAAATCAAAGATTATGAAGGGCGGATTTATGCCAGTTCATGCAAAGGGGGCAGGTAAACGCGTTTATTCACCTACCCTGCTTGGTGATTAGGAACAAAACCTGCATAAATGGTAGGTGACAGAGTTTTAAGGCCGACCGCAAAGGGCCTCTAAAATTGCTTAACGATTGTTATTAATCAACAACAACCAGGCTCAACGGTTTAACGTGCCTTCCGAAGCACGGAGGCGCTCATTATAATATTGCTACTAGCGGTCACCCATTCAAAGATATCAAAGATTGACGTTGCTGCCAATCGGTTAATGGCTACTCCAATTAGCCTATGAGCGCTTCCATGAATGTGACATGCCCTTACACGAATAACGGCATGTTGATAATAATATTATTGAACGAGCGAGCGAAGCGAGCGAAGTTCTCAGAGTCTACTTGAACAATCCGGCGTTTGCATGTATGTATGTATGTATGTATGTATGTATGTATGTATGTTCGTATAACTTGATTAAATTTAGTCGGATTGTCATGAAATTTGGTAGGTGGTTAAATGAGGCAAAGAGAATTTTTAAGTTTGAACACGACCCAAATCGGTCGAGGGGTTGCTGAGATATGGGGTCGCGAGTTCGTTGTTCGGGGCGAACCACTAGTTAAAAGACGATAACTGTCGTCACAGCCCACAGCCACACAACACGCCCCAACTTTCGCTAACTACGTGCCAAATTGACCGAATACCGCCGTCTCCTGCAGCCGAACGCACGCAGCCAACGTGCAGCCCGTCACGTGCTTCAAGATGGCGGCTGGGTCACGTGACAGCGCGGGAAAACGAGCGATATGGCGGCGGTTGAGTTTGGGACCACCAGAAGGATCATCAAGGGGGCTAATTCACTGTTTACGTGTGTAGCTCTGGATCTACAGGGTGCACTCTAAGTCGATAGCGGAACTTTAAGTAGGCTGTCTACTGATCACTACAAACAACTTGTACTAGGTGGCGAAAAAAATAAAGCGAAAAAAATATCAGCTGTTTCATACATTTGGCGCAGCGCAGTACTGAGTCAACCTTTTGTATGGAACAGCTGATATTTTTTTCGCTCTATTTTTTTCGCCAAGTTGATTGTATTGATCAGTAGAAAGCCTTCTTAAAGTTCCGCTATCGACTTAGAGTGCACCCTGTAGATGCGGCCAGCGGCACGCTAAGATACCCCAGTAGCTCTTTTCGCACGCGGCATAAGGACGAATAAGGATCGAACAAAAAGGGGTATCCTGCCTGGCTGACGTGTCGTGCCGTCGCTGACCGTATAGTACGGAAGCCGACCGCATGATCTTCACGTCACTTGATACAAAGATAAGCTCTATGGCTTCAAATAGAAAAAGTTACGCTGAGCTCGAATCAATCGGTCTTATCACTCTGAATTGGCCGAAAGGTCGAAAAAAAGGGCCACTTCCGGTGCAAAAAAACACCCGATTTTACGTGATCTGATACAAGAATGAGACTGGTGGCTTCAATTAGAACTTCTTTCGGAGAGGCAGAAAAACCAAGTCTGCCAGCGCTGGAGTGGCCGGAAGTACCCGACAGACGCCCTCAAAGATCATGATTTTACTCAAAATTTACGTGATCTGATACAAGAATGTGACATGTGGCTTCAATTAGCCCTTGATTCGCAGAAGCAGAAAAACCAAGTCTGCCAGCTCTAAAGTGGCCGGAAGTACCTGCCAGATGCCCTCAAAGATCAGGATTTGGGCCAAATTTACGTGTTCTGAATTGATCTGATACAAGAATGAGATTGGTGGCTTCAATTAGAACTTCTTTCGGAGAAGCAGAAAAACCAAGTCTGTCAGCTCTGGAGTGGCCGGAAGTACCTGACAGACGCCCTCAAAAATCACGATTTTGCTCCAAATTTACGTGATCTGATACAAGAATATGACTGGTGGCTTCAATTAGAACTTCTTTCGGAGAAGCAGAAAAACCAAGTCTGTCAGCTCTGGAGTGGCCGGAAGTACCTGACAGACGCCCTCAAAGATCATGATTTTGCTCCAAAATTACGTGATCTGATACAAGAATGAGACTGGTGGCTTCAATTAGAACTTCTTTCAGAGAGGCAGAAAAACCAAGTCTGCCAGCGCTGGAGTGGCCGGAAGTACCCGACAGACGCCCTCAAAGATCATGATTTTGCTCCAAATTTACGTGATCTGATACAAGAATGAGACTGGTGGCTTCAAATAGCCCTTGATTAGCAGAAACAGAAAAACTAAGTCTGCCAGCTCTGGAGTGGCCGGAAGTACCCGACAGACGCCCTCAAAGATCAGGATTTTGGTGTATGGTGTACAGTATCACCATCTTACCTGTTCAGGCTATGAAAGATACTTCGTAACTTACACTTAGTTCTACGGGTATGACTACTATGAAAAAAAAACGTTCTACATCCATGTATGACTACTTGGAACACGTAAAATGGTAATATTTTGTTCTGTCTAGTCATACACCTACACGGTAGATTTAACTGTAATTTTATATCTGTACAAAATGATTTGTTTTGGCCCCCGCACTATCTTGTTTACTGGTTAAGTGCCCTTTGTCCACGAAAATCCATTGAAAAGATCCATTGATGGATTTTTGTGGACTTTATGACCACTTTAATCCATTACTCGGGACTGTTGTACGGAATGTATTTTTTGGACACAATGAGTAACAAAAAATTCATTAATAAGATATTGATAGGTACACCAAGGGTAAAAACACTTTCAGGCCCAGTTATGGGCCCAGCGTTATGTTCTAAAATGTTAAATCCCAAAACAAAACAAAAAAACACAGAATTTCAACAAGTAGGTAACAAGTCCAAGTGACAGATGTCAAAGTAAAACATTTTACATCCCCTGTTTGATTTAGCTCATATAAAAAAAACTCCAGCCAAGCCAAGATAATTATGTTTTTTTGGAGTCATGAACTAGCGGTGCCGCGGGCACAAGAAAATGTAGAAACTAGTTGTTTGTCTGTTCTTACTTCACAGCCTATGTGGCTCATATTTTGTCCTTTGCTTGTCATAAGATTTTTACTGTCAGTTGTACAGCCGTTTAGAAGTTAATGTAAAAAAGGATAATTTATTCTGACTACCCGTTGTCCTATTACGCGTTTTCCCGTAGAAATGAAGCATTTTCCCGCGGTAAAAAGTAACCTATGTTCATCAGGGATAATGTCGGCTTCTAATGGTAAAATATTTTTTCAAATCAGTCCAGTAGTTTCGGAGCCTATTCAATACAAACAAACAAACAATAAAATCTTTCCTCTTTATAATATTATAGTGCAGATGTAGATTAGTGTAGATAATGTAGGTAGATGATGGTGCACATGGCTACTTTAGCAGGTAGAGGGCGCGAGGGGTGTGGAGTGTAAAAATCATTATGACTGTAGTAATACGTCAGATGGTTCGACATAAACTGATTTATTTTTAATACATGGCAATAACAATAAGGTCTGTATACCTACCACATCAATGACAAGCAAAGGAAAAAAGATGAGCTAAATAAGCTGAAGTAGGAATACCCAAACGACTGGTTTCTACATTTTCTTGTGAGTTGGTGATTATAGAGCATCGCTTGTATCGATCCTATGTTTCAATATAAATAAAAACCGGCCAAGTGCGAGCCGGACTCACGAAACGAAGATTCCGTGCAGCCATTCAATAAAAAAAAATGGTTACTTGGCGTGTTTTGACCATGGCTGGTCTGATAGTAACTTTTGATCAATACAATAAACAAAATCGAATGGCACGTAAAAATAATTATGTCAAAAAAACAACGTTTCTTGCAATTTTCTATTAAATCACGGTTTTACTCACTAGTCGGCTACACCGACGTGAGTAAAACCGTGATTTAATAGAAAAATGTGCAGTGCTCACGAAAGTTTAAGTTTAAAAAAAAAACTTTCATCCTATACCTAACTATATTCTTCAAAATCTGTAAATTCCATTCGTAATATTTTCGCATTCCGATGACTTTCTTCTTTCACAGTTTTCCTGCTATAACGGTTAATGGTGCTGGCTGTCCCTGCAACCTACCTCAAAACTCACGAATATGAGTATAGTCATATTCGTGAGTTTTGAGGTAGGTTGAATGAAATGACAAAGTTAGAGAAGTTTAAAGTTACAGGCCCGCCTGGCCATGAATCCTATTTTGTATAGACAAATAGACAACGCCGTGGTTAGGCTGTTTTGACAGGGTTCCGTGGCCGTGTACCTTACGGACCACGGAACGAAAGCGCAAAAAGCATCCCAGTTTGCGTGCTTGTTGCTTTGGTTCAGTTATACTGGTCGATGAAATCGAAGAAAATATTAAAAGCGGACGGTGCTTAATACTTGTATCGTTTTTTACCATTTTTCTGAACTTCGTGTCTAAAACACATTGTAAGGGCTATTTTTTTCATTTTTTCTTTTCGATCAAGGAACAGACAGCCAGCACCAAATTGACAGATGAACATCTAATATGTTGGCACTATACTAATTTTATTGATGACTGTAATTTCTGTAAATACCTAAGTCCACACACTCCGATTTTTTTTACACTCTGGTTTCATCATAAATATTTTTTACATTGCTTTGAACGTGGTAGTTACATTTCAGATGTTAAAATAGTTGATATTTAAAAGCTCAGCACATTCAACCTATTTAAGGCATGCACATATTATAAGTACATAATGCTAAACAGTATAATTAATAATAATGTTAATAATTTTTAAAGATGTCAATAAATTTTAAGTCAATCCGATGATTTTCTCTTCTGACAGTTTTTCTGTAGCTATAACGGTTAATGGTGCTACCTCAACGCGCCATCCTGTATAATGGAAATGTTTTTTTTTTATTATTGCCAGTGTTTTCACCATGATTTTTGATGCTTACAAGAAACAAAATCAAATGTGCACAAAAAAAAAGTTTTGTCAAAATCGAATTTTTTTTGGCACCCTGTCTATAATTTTCAAAATCTGTAAATGCCACTCGTAATATTTTTGCAATCTGATGACTTTATTTTCTGACAGTTTTTCTGTAGCTATAACGGTTCATGGTGCTGCCTCAACGCGCCACCCTGTATAATGGAAAGTTTAAGTTCAAGTTTTATTTAGATTTTTTTATATTTGTAATGTTTTGACCATGGCTTTTGATCCTTATTTACTAGAAACAAAATCATATGGCACGAAAAAATAAGTTTGGTGAAATTTACCAATTTACTTGCACCCTGTATATATTTTTAAAAATCTGTAAATGCCATTCATGATATTTCCGCAATTCAAAGACTTTTTTTTCCGATAGCTTTAACGGTTAATGGTGCTGCCCTTGTAAACCAACAACAAAAGTACATACAAAAGTATTAACTTTTGCTTTTGGGTATATACTCAGTAAAAACGAGTAATAACAAATAAATACTCATATTTTCTTAACCGAATCATTAAATACTATTTAGTATTTACTCACCGCCCATCTCTATCCCAGAATGTCAAAAACGATCCTTGTGGTCGGGTCACTAAGTAACATCCTTCTGGCGAACACTTCCAGGTCCGAGTCTCCACTCTACTAACTGACTGATCCAGTGTGTATCTACCAGACAACCTTTATTTAAACATGAACATTTTCAACTTATTAAATTTTTGTACCAGATGAAGTAAATGTAGTAGTCCCCATCAACCTTTGAGGCCGTCTGTCGGGTACTTCCGGCCACTCCAGAGCTGGCAGACTTGGTTTTTCTGTTTCTGCTAATCAAGGGCTATTTGAAGCCACCAGTCTCATTCTTGTATCAGATCACGTAAATTTGGAGCAAAATCATGATCTTTGAGGGCGTCTGTCGGGTACTTCCGGCCACTCCAGCGCTGGCAGACTTGGTTTTTCTGCCTCTCCGAAAGAAGTTCTAATTGAAGCCACCAGTCTTATTCTTGTATCAGATCACGTAATTTTGGAGCAAAATCATGATCTTTGAGGGCGTCTGTCAGGTACTTCCGGCCACTCCAGAGCTGACAGACTTGGTTTTTCTGCTTCTCCGAAAGAAGTTCTAATTGAAGCCACCAGTCATATTCTTGTATCAGATCACGTAAATTTGGAGCAAAATCGTGATCTTTGAGGGCGTCTGTCAGGTACTTCCGGCCACTCCAGAGCTGACAGACTTGGTTTTTCTGCTTCTCCGAAAGAAGTTATAATTGAAGCCACCAGTTTCATTCTTGTATCAGATCACGTAAAATTGGGTGTTTTTTTGCACCGGAAGTGGCCCTTTTTTTCGACCTTTCGGCCAATTCAGAGTGATAAGACCGATTGATTCGAGCTCAGCGTAACTTTTTCTATTTGAAGCCATAGAGCTTATCTTTGTATCAAGTGACGTGAAGATCATGCGGTCGGCTTCCGTACTAGTACATACTCTTCGCAGAAAATCGATTATTGGTAACCCGTGTTTACGTAAATATTTACCAATATTCCGATGAAGTAATAAAAAAAACAAGATGGCGGTCGCCGAGGTAAATAAGCGAAACATTCCATAGCAACCAGCGAGCGGAAGATATAGCAACAAAATTATTTGGCGCACGGCTGTTTGTTTATCGAGCGATCGCCATTATAAATGGGAGTTTCGGACAGAAAAAGGGCGAGTCATTGAGTCAAGATCGACGATGTTTATTCTATAAATCCCCAAAAACTGGAATAAAGTTATAAAGTTAGATTGTACGGTCGGCCACAATCTCAGATACCCCATGGCAGCTCTTATCGCGCGCGGCATAAGGGCGCCAATCGAAGAAAAAGGGGTATCTGAGACTGTGGCTGACTGTACACACGTAACACACGACAGCACGCAGACGCATACACTTTCGTTGCACAATCTCTCGCACGCGTGTAAGCTTCTACGTGCTGTCTTGTGTACAACACATGCGTGAAATATTCAATATAGCGCCACATTGAAAAATAGAGTCAAGAGTATTTTTTTGCCTTCAAGGCGTTAAAGTTCAATTTATAACCAATCAAAATTTTCAAACTAAACAGTTAATTGACATTCGATTCGTTTGTCGCAATCGATAACGTGTCTTATCGATCTTGGGGCACGTCACAATCTATCCAAGCTCTGTCGCAGCACGCAACGGACATGCCGATCTTTTGAACAGCCGAATATGTCGAAACTAGTCGATAAAAACAATTATTTCTTAAAAAATAATCAAAGAAAACTGACCACTTTTTGGTTTCTCTAAAAAACTAATCAGTGCTAGGGAACATTATAAAGATTTTTATTACATTTAAAAATTCGTTCGGGACAGGACTTGAACCCACAAGCGCCTGCGCGGTATGCAAGAGGTTGCGGGTTCAAGTCCTGTTTCGAGCGAATTGTTTAACCATATTAAAATCTTTACAAAGAAATCCGATTTCTGGAAACTACATGTCAAACTAAAAACTCAACTCAAACTCAAATATTTTTACTCAGTGGGGATTAAAAATAGCTGAATAGCTGTGCGGTTTTTTTTATAAGTCCAGAATAAGCACACGATGAGGAGGATGGCGTGAAGGGGAAAAGGCCTACACACAGCAGTGGGTAAGAATGGACTGAAAAAAAAAGCACACAGGGCTGCAAACTTTGAAATGACCGGTCATAAGGTAAGTGACAACCCAAAACTTCTAACGTAAGTTCTATGTCAATACTTACTCTTGCAACTGTAGGTACCTAGCAAGCCAAGTCCGCATCGACGAAATTAACAAGTGGATCTTCTGTGCTAATATTTTGTTCTTCCAATATTCATTGCTCTACTTTCATAACCGTATAATTAACCATAGTAAAACTCCATAATATCCAATTAAAGATTTAATCAAATAAGCTTAAAAAAATCGCTCTTTACAAGAATTGAACTCGCAACCTCTTGCATGGGTAGCATGCAACTCTGCTCTACCAATTGAGTGCTTTAGAAAAAAGAAAAACAACAACAACCCAACAATTTTTTTTTTAAAACATTAATTTCAAAAAAATGCCCCAATTACCTTTCCCCAATCGCCATGGCCATGGCCATCGCTCGCGATCGCGATCGCAGCGACAACCAACCGGTCAAGTTCAGGGCCTAATAGAACGATCCGTGGACCGCTCGGCCGACTCGACCCAGATCCGATGGCCAACTAACCTGGTTACTGGTGACCTCGGCATGTGGCATATTTACTCGCCCCGCGTGCGAATTTCAGCCTTCGAACACGGCAATACAGTAGAGTTTCGTGTGGCAAAGCGAGGAATTCGCAATGCGATTTCGGTGTTCTTTTTTGGACTTGGTTAGTTGGAGATCAAGTACAGTAACTTAACTGAGTAAGTAGCTCTAGTGACATCAATTTATTTTCTTTCTTCACTGTGTCATAGAAACGAGATGGGCAAAGTAGGATATTGCAGAGGAAAATAATAAGCCACCAAAATACTTTCACAGTAGTGCTAGCTAGATAAATAGACAGACAGAACTCTTTATTGCCTAGCAGAAAGAATGGCACTACATGAGCACTAGCAGTTTCAAAGCAAACCTTCGAGACACAGGTTATGTCCTGAGCCTGAGACACAGAACAGAAAACCGGTTTGATTTGAGTTCCTTTGAGTTTGAGTAACATAAGTAATCAAAACAAAACCCGCCTTTTGCAAGCAGCAAAATGGTAGGAAAATCACTTTCACAGGTGTATCTTGCCCAGCATCAATAGCACTCTGGAAATGGGACGACCGAAAGATATCCATAAGTCATGCATGATACACACGACAGCACGTCAGAGTGTACAGTTTTGTTGTAAATTCACCCGTAACGTAACCGAGTAGAGTGCTAGCGTGTAAGAGTCGACGTGCTGTCTTGTGTACGAACTCAAAAAAACAGATTGTGTTCTTTTCAACGATTTTAAAAATGGTTGACAACAGGCTGAATGATAGTGTAAAATGTTTTACAACGAACGAGAGAGGTACAATGTAAGTGTAGGCTATCAGGTATCGGTACAAAAATAGCCACCGGGTTTGCATTTAATTGACTTTCACTCCAGCCCCCGCATCGCAAATGTCAGAGTTCAAACCATGTTCAAACGTAACGTTAGCTGCAGGGCTTTATAATGGCTAGTGGCTTTTGAATGTCTAGTTAACGATCTCGGATTAGCTGGAGCGATCAACCAGAACAAAGAACCAATAGATCGGCCTGATGGATTTCGCCCGTTCAAATCGCAAACAATAAATTTTGCGAAATGGAAAAAATCGTATGGCAAAAAATCTTTAAAATTTCTCTTTGGCGATGTCGATTATCGAGCAAGCAGAGACAATCATTTGGTGAATTCATGTAACAGCATAAAAAAAAAACATTTCGAAAGGTCCATACGAAATGTAATAGTACCACATTTGCTTCTTGTTTCTATATTTTTGCGTAAAAAGTATAATGCAAACGTCCTTACTAGGTAGAAAGATGCATTATTCCATCGAAGACAAGACTGTTCGACCAAATTACTTTTTGCCTTGACATTCTACCAAAACCATCGATAGGAGACAACTTTATAGAACCATTCTTCCAAATTGAAATGCCTTGAAGGATCTGTATAGTATAAAATCATGTTTGTAGATCTAACTAGCAGGCAGTGATGACCTACAACTAAACTCGGTAAGTGATGGTTCACAGTAGAGTTAGCAAAGATATGTGGAAACCTCTGGAACATCCTGCAATAATAGTAACAATTAATACTAATATTAAACTAAGCTGTGTAATAGAGTCGTGACCCACACTATATACAGACAATCGATTTGTGAAATTAGGTTAGAGCGCGTCGCACCGCCACGGTTCTGCTTGTACTCGACTGATGAGGATTTTTCCTGTTCATTCTTGCATAAATTACTTGTAACTCTTGTAAGGCATAACAAGATGAACCCACGTGTATAAAGGTATTTACTCAAAAAAGCTCGTAATGTGGTCATTAATTCGACAACCTTCTTTGAGCAAAGGAGGACTTGCGGGCTACTTTGATTAGGCGCCAGAAAAGTTGTATGGAATTTCATTAATGTCGTGTTTTGCGGCCAGAAAAACTGTATGAAAATCCATTAATGTCGAGTTTTGTTTCATAAATAGAACTCAAAATTCAGGCACAAAAAGTATTTATTTAGAATTTGGCTGTTTGGGTGCTGGCAGTCTACAAATTGCATAGAAAAAAAAAGCGCGGCCATATTGTTTTCGCCGCTTCGCGCGTTGTTCGAAGTGATTTTTTCTGTGCGTGCTGTTTTTGTTGTAAATAAAAGTGAACTCTTCAAGCAACGAATCCTCCGATTCAATGTGTTTAACAACGCCGAACATAAAAAGGAAGCGAAATAAGATATTTAAAGGTACCTATTGCCACCGAAGTCAAAGGAAAAATACAAGTTTATCTACGAAAAGTTTGCGGAATGAAAAATCAACAGAAAGTAAACTAAGACAAAAGGTAAGCTGGTTCTATTTAAATTACTCGCATTGTTTGAGTAAAGCACTATACAAGCCTTGGTCTGCAATGAGTGCGCTTCTGGCCACGCTATGATGTCCTCGAGCTTAGCTTAGCTACGCTCTCGGCCGTCAAGCTTGGTCATCATTGCAGCCCTTGCTGTCCGCGCTATAAAGGCCTCGACCTTCGGTCTCGGCCTTCATTCCAGCTTGTCCATCAAGGGCTGCAATGCTGACCACGCTGTGAAGGCCTTGAGCTGCGCTACGCTGCGCTCTGTCGGCCATCAAAAGCGCGCCAGAAACGCACCCATTAAAGACCGCGGCAGTAATGTACTATTATATCCAGGGCTTCCAAGGGAAAGGGCCAAGTTTCTAACGAAAAAAAGCAAAGTGGTAAGTATATATAATATTGAGTGTTTTTATAGTCACTTCACCCATCTTATCTACAGGGTGCACTCTAAGTCGATAGCGGAACTTTATGTGGGCTATCTACTGATCAATACAAACAACTTGTACTAGGTGGCGAAAAAAATGGAGTGAAAAAAATATCAGCTGTTCCATACAAAAGGTCGACTCAGTACTGCGCCAAATGTATGAAACAGCAGATTTTTTTTTGCTCCATTTTTGTCGCCACCTAGTACAAGTTGTTTATATTGATCAGTAGACATCCTACTTAAAGTTCCGCTATCGAATTAGAGTGCACCCTGTAGTGTAAGTGAAGGTTCTACCGGACGATGTATAAATCACCTTATTACGAAGATGCAAAAGTCCAAGATTGTTTTTATTCGTTTCAGTTTGAAAGCCTAACATGACAGCGGTAGAAGCGGCTTTTGCCTAAACTTGCTGTAGAGAAAATAAGTGTTTCAGTGAACTTTCAAGCTCCGAATCCATGTATCAAAATTTGATTAATTAAGTGTCGTACACAAGAAGATGTGGTGCAATGTATGAATGTCAGAAGTTAAGGCTCGGTATAAGGCTAACTAGCGCCACCAATGTTAAAATAATCATATCTTCCTTTAGAAGAAGTTTCTGAAAAAATCCTAAGATAAGCCTATGCGCCATGCTTTTCTAGATTTTTAAGTGTGGTATCACTTCGAAAGGACCACGGGCACATTAGTATGAAGTCTGGGCCCACTGACAGTTGACACTTGATGAATTTTTTTACATTGTCCGACCTCAATAAACTTCATGTCAAATGAAAGCTCTTGAAGAGTACTTCAATTTATTCTATGGCAGCTTAGTCAAAATCTAGCGCGAAAATGGTGTTTTGGGCACATTTGTCCCAGTTTATGAAGATTGTCTGACCTCAATAAACTTCATGTCAAATGAAAGCTCTTGAAGAGTACTTCAATTTATTCTATGGCAGCTTAGTCAAAATCGAGCGCGAAAATGGTGTTTTGGGCACATTTGTCCCATTTTATGAAGATTGTCCGACCTCAATAAACTTCATGTCAAATGAAAGCTCTTGAAGAGTACTTCCATTTATTCTATGGCAGCTTAGTCAAAATCGAGCGCGAAAATGGTGTTTTGGGCATATTTGTCCCATTTTATGAAGATTGTCCGACCTCAATAAACTTCATGTCAAATGAAAGCTCTTGAAGAGTACTTCAATTTATTCTATGGCAGCTTAGTCGAAATCGAGCGCGAAAGTGGTGTTTTGGGGAAGGGCATATTGGGCCCACTGACATTTGACATTTTACATTGTCCGACCTCAATAAACTTTATGTCAAATGAAAGCTCTTGAAGAGTACTTTAATTTATTCTTTGGCAGCTTAGTCAAAATCGAGCGCGAAAATGGTGTTTTGGGCATATTTGTCCCATTTTATGAAGATTGTCCGACCTCAACAAAACCCATGTCAAATGAAAGCTCTTGAAAAGTACTTCAATTTATTCTAGGGCAGCTTAGTCGAAATCAAGCGCGAAAGTGGTGTTTTGGGGATGGGCATATTGGGCCCACTGACAGTTGACATTTTACATTGTCCGACCTCAATAAACTTTATGTCAAATGAAAGCTCTTGAAGAGTACTTCAATTTATTCTTTGGTAGCTTAGTCAAAATCGAGCGCGAAAATTGTGTTTTGGGCATATTTGTCCCATTTTATGAAGATTGTCCGACCTCAATAAAACTCATGTCAAATGAAAGCTCTTGAAGAGTACTTCAATTTATTCTATGGCAGCTTAGTCGAAATCGAGCGCGAAAGTGGTGTTTTGGGGATGGGCATATTGGGCCCACTGACAGTTGACATTTTACATTCTCCGACCTCAATAAACTTTATGTCAAACTAGTTGTGCCCGCGACTTCGTATGCGTTTTTACACATTTGACATTTAATTTAAATTCGACTGTGGAGGAAAACTCAAAAGGAAGGTTTTTTTAACCCCCGACCAAAAAAGAGGGGTGTTATAAGTTTGACAGCTTTGTGAGTGTGTCTGTATAAGTGTTTATGAGGGTGTGTCTGTCTATGGCACCGTAGCTCTTAAATGGGTGAACGATTTGGAAGCTTTAGGTTATTTTTTTTAATTTGAAATCAGGTTTTCTAGCGAATGTTCTTAGTTATGTTTTGTCAAAATTGGTTCAGCAATTTATTAAATATGCTTATTCGAAGCTAAAATGTCGGGGGTATTTTAATAGTTATTATTTCTTAACTTGCGGTAGCAGGGCTCAAAAGAAAGCAATAGAATAAAATAGAATAAAAACCCTAATCTAAACGATACATTTATAAATTTAATAATAAAAATGTATTGTTTACATTAAGGTATCGCCCGTGATAAGATACCAGGAAGCTTAGCATAAGAAAGTAAAAGGCATTAGGAAGTAAAAGGGTTTATAATATGTATCTCCCTCGACGTAGAGTGGGATAGATAAAGTTATAAGCCCATATATAAGGTCTTACTACTTCTCATGCTAAGCCAGCAAGCAAAGCATACGGCTAATAACTCTGTCTATCCAGTTCAACAGTAAACAATAGTTATTTGTTATGCAAGAATGCAAAATTATTGTTTGCGGCGAGTGCTTGTATTGAATACCGAGCGGTGTTAAAAGACCGCCAACAAAGTGGGAGACCACATACAGGGTGTTAAAAGACCGCCAACAAAGCGGGAAACCACGTATTTTCCTCATCATAAGGAACATTTTTGCCCAAGGAACTATGCCTGGGAAATCAACGGTTTCCGAGATAATGAGGTTCAAAGTTGGATTTTTCAAAACTTTTTTTTTGCAGAAATGTATTCAGTATCTAGTTCTTAAGAATCCCCTGAAGCTCTGCAGCCCTCTCGCTCGCACTTTTCAACATTTTAATTGATTGTAAGAGAATGATTAAACTTTGGACGATAAAATATAGTTGCAGACATAGATAATAAAGCTCGACACGTGGACACACTTTTGATTTCATATTCCTACTAATAAAAAAAAATATCACTGAACTTCGGTTAAAAGTAGTAGTTCAGTAATTTATTTTTTAAACTTTAAATGTGAAATTTTAAGTATGTCTACATGTCGATAGCTTTATTATCTATATCTGCAACTATATTTTATCGTCCAAAGTTGAATCATTCTCTTACAATAAATTCAAATGTTCAAAAGTGCGAGCGAGAGGGCTGCAGAGCTTCAGGGGATTCTTAACACATTTTCAAGAAGCCATATCAAAATTATGAATATTTCTTACAAAAAACGACGTTAAAGTTGCAACTCGCAATGTATTCTAAATATCGGCACTTCAAGCTTAAGTAACATAATCTGATACCTACGCTTGCGCAATATGACTTCTGTGCGTTACACGTCCATTGAAATATTAATTAGTAAAAAATATTTTTCATAATTATAACCTAAAAAACCAAAATAATTTCCCAACAATAATTTATCGAAAAAGTACTTTGTTTTGGTGTCTAGTGGCTTTCGGGTCTGTTGGCGGTATTTTAACACCCTGTATAGTCCTCATCATAACGATCATTTTTGCCCAAGGAACTATGCCTAGGAAATCAACGGTTTCCGAGATAATGAGGTTCCAAGTCGGATTTTTTTTTCCGGAAATGCAATTTTTTTTTTTCGGAAATATGTTCTGTATCATGTTATTAACATATCTTCTCAAGAAGCTATATCAAAATTATGAATATTTCTTACAAAAAACGAAGTTAAAATTGCAACCCGCAATGTATTCTGAACATCGGATAGCCTAGATTGTTCCCAGAACCAGGACTTATCACGGTCCTAAATTTGACTGAAAACTGTTCAGCGGTATTCGCGTGATGAGGTAACACACAGACAGACAGACAGACAGACAGACAGACAGACAGACAGACAGACAGACATAAACCGATTTTTTTGCATTTTTGTATTCAGAATAGTTTACTTAGTAACCCCTGATAGTTTTTTTCTAAAAACATTCAATGTACAGAATTGACTTCGCTAGAGTTTTATTATAAGTATAGATGAAAGCTCTTGAAGAGTAGTTTAATTTATTCTTTGGCAGCTTAGTCAAAATCGAGCGCGAAACTGGTGTTTTGGGCATATTTGTCCCATTTTATGAAGATTTTCCGACCTCAATAAAACTCATGTCAAATGAAAGCTCTTGAAGAGAACTTCAATTTATTCTATGGCAGCTTAGTCGAAATCGAGCGCGAAA